>MRSU01009450.1:0-15031 GCA_008369845.1 Trichomonas gallinae
CTTATGGCGAAATGAAAAAATCGTGCATTTTTTTTGCTCGTGTGTTGGCGGAATAAATCCGCCATGGCACGAGCCTTGGTAAATTATACTAAGTATCTATTATAGAATCATATCTATTATTTACAACATTTCTTTCCGAAAGGAAATATGATATTTAATGAAAATTTATTTTTTATTGTAAAAATTTGAAAAATAATTTAGGGAAAATTCAAACTCGACTTGTAATTGTTTAAATCATTAGATATCATACATATAGCATCTTTAAGGTGTCTATATAATACCTGCAAAGTTTAAGGCAATTTCCTAGAGCCCTTCGAAGTTTCCATACCTTTATTATGATTAAAAATTAATATTAACTTTATTACAAACAAATATTATAATAATTAATGAGTATCAAGAAGTGGCTGATCATTTTCTTCTATTTTGAAATCAGTTGCCGTATAAGCAAGTTTTTGCAAAATTGGTGGAATCAGTTTAATCGGTTCGTGCTCATTCCAATCTCTTAAAGGAACATCAGCGAATTTCATTGGATCTAAATATCTCCTTTCACAGTCTTGATAAGCATCTTTGTCGTCAAAGAACATGTTGAAGATATTTAAAGTTGTCTTATAAGGCAGCGACATAAAAATCAAAGACAATATATATATATAATCCGTTGAAAATTGAATCAATCCACGAATCCATAAATCAATCTGGAAGAAATACAAAATAACAATTGTTAAGATCTTGACAATCATGAATATAAGGAATATGATCAAGTAAATATAGGATCTGATCAATTTTGATGAAATTATTGTCGAAGAAGGATTAAATCCAAGAGTTTTGATTAAAAATTCATAAGCCATTAATTTAAGTTCATTGGAGTGAAGTTGTTGAACAGTTAACCAACATATTACATAAATTGAAAACATTTGGACTAAAAATGGAATTACAATGAGTTCATTAACACCATAGAACTGTGCATAGAACAAAAATGAATGTGAGAATGGAGAAAGTATAATAATTGCAAGCATCCTCCACCAATTAATATAATTTGTGTCAATGCTCCATCCTCCAGCGATCATAAATGATGACACATAAAGCATTGCGCTGAAGATAACAGAAACACTTAAATCAAGACAAAACAATAAAATGTCTGAATCTCCATTTTTGCTGATCTTAATGAGATTTACAGTTTCAATAATGATATTTGCGATTGAGATAATACATGTAATCAGTAAAATAATGTGAATTTTCAGTTTAATCATCTTTTTCAAATTGATTGCAAAAATTAAAATTCCTAATGCTAAAAATGCTGCACATATATATACAGCACCAATAATATAACAATGTCCGTATCTATTATCAAGGTATGAATCAACATTATAGAAATATGCGTAAACTTTTGTGTTAATTGCTTCAGTATCGCATGATATAACAATTGGGGTGTAGATCCAAGCTTTCGAAATTGTTACATTCCAATCAATTCTTTCAAGAAGATTAAATGTAGCGTTATACATTGTTAATGGGATTAAATTTTCGGTGCACAGCTGCTGATAATCGAACGAAAAGTTCCATTTTTCTGTTAAAACAGTATTGTTCATTAAACCAACAAAATATTTATGATTTATTACCTCATTGAACCTAATATAGAACGTAGCATCATTTACCGCACCAAATTCAGGAAGAATCGCGACTGATTTTAGTTCATTGAGGTGGAAATTTGTTTTATAGAATAATAGATTAATAAACATAATAAAAAGTGATCTAAAAGCATTAATTATCCTAAAAAACAAACAATTTTATAGAGAATTTTTAACTCAAATACATTCATTGATTAAAAAATATTAATTATCAAAATATAAACATACATTTTATGCTAAAAACGCATCAAGCCATGATTCTCTGATAGCACATTCGGCGGAAATCAGCGATGGCTTGAACAAATCTGCATCTATATAAGCGATCGTACTGTACATAACATCAAGAGTGAAGATTAACGAGAAATAGTGTTGCACACCTGCGACACCATCGTTTGTTGTCAATGAATGGTTGAGCATTGACATGTATCTGTTTGCATCATCGAGATATGTTCTTAAAGTTAAATTGTCAGGCTGCAGAGCCAACTGATTGGTGAAGAACTCTATAATCTTCTTAATATTGGCTTGGCTCCTGAACCATAGTGTTTCTACAGCTGAATGGACTTCATCTTGCTCTTGTTGTTGTCTTCTAGAGTCATCTTTCATGTTCTGATGATACAGCAAACAACCTTCTCTAAACACTTCGATGAATCCTTCAACATCAATATCTTCACGCTGCTTTGCTTTCGTAACTGTTGATCTGTAGAATCCTTCAACTTGTTCTGGAGTTAGAGCTGGAATCAGTTGATACATCAAATCATTGAATCCCTGAGAATTCAATCTCGGGATGATTCTGTATAACAAAAGCTGCTCATTTAGCCTTGCAATTACATCCTCCTGGTATTCGATGATGCATTTCTGTAGGATGTCCTGCATAGCAACATATCTCTTTGTTGACTCAAGGTGAATTGCAGGTCTCGCAATTGACATCTCGAGGATATCAATGTAAAATCTGTTTTGATATCTGGCCGCCCACCATCTTTTGAGAGCCTTTTCTATCTGATCCTGAGACAAATAATATTCGCTGAGTGCCTCCAACTGATCTCTAGTTTTAATTGGAACACTGCAGCCGACTTTAATGCAGTCTGTTCTAGCTCTAAGCGCGAAAGCAAGTTGTTCATCGTTGAAAACTTGGTCCAAGAACAAAGTGAATAATTCGACTTCAGGAGTTCTGTCTGCGTGCTCGTGACAAGTAATATAAAGATCCCAGCAGTACTGGTCTGTCATGTAGTCTAGTTTCATCAGCCTTTTGCCGTAATCGAAAACGAATTTCGGGAAAGGCGTCAAAGGAAGATGATCGGCGAGTAATTCGGCATTTTCTGCCGTTTTCTCGCTCAAAATGCTTCTTATTTCTGTTAGAAGCCACTCGAGTCTCTTCGGAGCTCGCGATGAATAGTTTGTCTTGAGGAGAGACAAGAATGCTGTCTTGGCTGTTGGCTCTGTCTTCTTTTCAACTTCGACTTCAACTTTAGGCTGAGGTATCAATGTTTGCGTTGTTGTTCCTGCCCTTGGCCTGAATCTGCACGCGTTGTAAATCGCATCAGAAACGACCTTTGAAGCGAACAATCTCAGGAAATCATTGTTGTCCATCTTCATTTCTATTTCACCGGCTTCTCCTTGTCTGATTTCGTCATCATCCATCCTGAATTCTTTGTCGTTCTTGAGAATAATGTGTTTCAACGCTGCGAAATCTTCATAAGTCGTAACATTGATTTTTTCTGACGATTGCTTAGTTGCCATGTTATATGCACCAAGAATAGGCTTGAACAGGTCATCTTCGAACTCAATGTTTGATGTTGAACTTGCATTTGTCGGCCTGTCGCTTTTTGCTTTCAGTTTAACTTTTTTAGGTGCGAATAATCTTCTACTGATGATATCGCATTGAACATCAACTCCTATCTTTTCAGGAACGATGCGGCTCTTCTCTATTACTTCAGTAAGATCAATGATTTCTTTATCCAATGACTTAATATGCTGCTTAAAATCTGCCATATCTTGATTTGCATTTTCAATTCCTCTTCTATTCTCATCCTGCTGCTGTCTGAGCAATTTAAGATTATCAGCAAATCTCAATGTGTCTGCTGTGTAATTAGTTGAAAGTGTGTCGAGCTGGCGCAATTCGTTGTTGAGTTCTACAAGTTGTTTGTTTCTCTCCATAATTCTGTTGTCTAATTGGTTCATTTCTTCCTTAATTGAAGCTGCTTCTTTGGATGCAAGACCTACTTGCTTTATTATTGAATCATAATGATTAATTAGTACTTGAAGATCGTTTTTCTTGTCTGCAATTGCAGTATTTAATCGAACTGAGTGATCTTTGTTTCTAACAACCTCTGGGCCATACTGTTCTGTTAGACGATTGAATTCATTGATTTTATCTTCGACAGAACTGACTTTGTCCTTATATTCTTTTTCGATTTTTGGAATCTCTTTTTGAGCTGTTGAAAAGAATGATCTACACTTTTCAAGTACATCACCCTGAAGAGTGCATTCTATATAATATTGTCTTACGACGTCACCAAAAATTTTATAATAAATTGTTTCTGTATCTATTTCATCTACATTCATCAGACGGTCAATCATTTCGGACAACTGCAAGAAATTAGTTTCTGCAGGTGGCTCATTTGGCTGTAAAACTTTTCCATAAAATACATGTGGGCCTTCTTCGGGTTTTATATCTTTAATCGATGCTCTGAGAGTTTGTGTATCTGGTGTGCGTCTTGGAGTAATATTATGTTCTCTTAATAATTTTTCGATATCTATTGTTGTCTGTTTTGGCTTTTGTAATGGTCTAAATGCTGTTTTAGGCCGAGTTATTTTGATTGTATCAGTTTGTTGCGGATTTTGTGGAGCTTGTGAAGTATTCGATCTGATAATGTTTATTGCGCTTGGAATTCGCCCAAGCAAACCGGATTCCTTCAAAGGATCTTCAACATCCGTGACAACGGGATCCTTTGGCATCCTGTTTCTAAATGCACTCCCATGGAATCTGGAGTGCATTCAATTTTTTTAAAAAAACGAATTAAAATTTAAGGTTATGAGCAACTGTACGTTAACTTTTTTTTAAATTCCATTTTTTCTCTCTAAATCTTCTATTTTTCACATTGTGACAATTACCAATCAAAATATTACCTCCTTACTTAAATGACCTATTCATAATATTAAAGCTTCTACTATATTTTACCTTGAATTCAAATAATTTCATCTTTTTTTCATTCATAATTGTTTAATATTATTTTCTAAAATCACTCATTTTGAATAAAACTCATTAAACTTATGAATAAACTTCAATTTCAACTGTTAATATTGAAAAGATTTCAGGTTTGAATCTGTTATAGCATTCATTTCTTGAGTTTTTAACTTTATATAATCAATTTCATTTGAATTATTGATTTTATTTATAATGTTATTCATCATATTATTGAAATAATATTCATGTTTATTAACTAACAAATAAATCATATAAATGCAATTATTTTTTCTTCTACATGGTTCTGGTATGACATAATAAATAATTAGACATGATTGATAATATTTGAAAATATTTTCCGAATTATAATAAAGTAAATACGCAGTGTGTATGCTTCTATTCGTGCAGATTAAATAATTAGTCCATAAAGCTGAATTACGCGAATATTAAAATGTGGTTGAAAATATAGTTATATTTCCATCATAGAATGCACATAAATCGTATTATTTGATATGTAGTTCATCTCCAAATCGAATAATAATAGACATATAGCCAAGGAATTTCTTTGATCGAATTTCGTTTGCAACATAAATAAAGCTATTAACGATTAAATTGTGTTTTGTTATTTGACATCTGGCTGTGTTTCGGTACTAGGAGGCTTCCAATATAAATAAATTCCTAATCTTTTCGTAAAATGTTTGTAATATTTAACGATATAGTACTTTATTAATTGGTAAAAAGATTCTCCCTTATCTTCTACTATATAAGCGACAGCGTTTTGATGAAGCAAATCCGCGTATTGATATAAGTAATTATCATACCATAGGATTTTGTTATCAACAGCAATAGCATGCGACACCCAACTGATATCATATTTATTATCGAAGAGAGTAAATACCTCTTTTACCTTCAATTTGAATGGAATTTGTAGATGAACTTTGGTTTTATCATCGAGTTCAATAAAAAATTGGCAATAGCCGCGTTCATCTGGCTCCACTTTTGATGTGTATTGCAATATGCCATCTTGCTGAGGCTTTGGTACATTTTTTCTTCGCATCAAAAGTATCACCTTTTTTTTCAACCACAAAAATAATGTCCGCTGTTTCCGTTGTGCATCAATGCAAACAGAAAAATTATAATTTTGGTTTTTACAGTAAAAATGTCATGTAAAGTAAAATTTTAATTTTTATTTGTCAAACAATGCAATTGAAATGACATGTAACGTAAATTTTTAATTTTTATTTGTCAAATAAAGGAAATTAAATGTCATGTAAAGTAAAATACAATATTTATTTGTCAAATAATGCTAATAAAATGCCATGTAAAATTTCATTTTTATTTGTCAAATATAGAATGTTAATTGTGAACAACAACAAATCAATTCAAGTTTTCCAAATATTCCTAATAAACAATCGAAATTAAACAAATCAAACTGTAAAAATCTTCTATAAAGATTTACCAAATCAAACATATCCACTGTGTAGTTCATTATTACCATATATTGAGGATACTTTAGATAAATTTCTATCCCTGTGTGATGCATATACAATCACAGATATAATTGCATGTGTTGCTTCTGTAGGTTCAATAGACACAAATTTATTTTGTTTTTCTCAAAGCAGCAAAATATATTTAACAACAGATCGACTATTATCAAATGTTAATAAGTCAAACAAAGAATATTGATCTATTCTAATTTCATTCGTATATTTCATGAACAAAATTGTTAAATAGCTCAATTTGAAAATCAAATTGATATTTATTATATGAGGTCAAATGTGTCAGCAAAATATAATGATACTAAGTTGAAGCAATGGAATAAGAATGGCTTAGAAAGAAAATTGACTAACGACAATTTTTATATTATTCAATACAATAACAAAGGTTCGTAATTTAGCATATATAGTTACACATACTCATGTATATTTAATAGTTCATTCAATTTCTTCAGTTTTTTCATCTGCTTTTTCTGTCCATCTAATTAATCGGCGTTTAACTTCCGGGGTTGTTATCTTTTTCGTTACTAGAGTATTAACATCCATTGGAATGAATGTCATACGCAATGGTAATTTATTCATCTTCAAATACATCATTGGGAAATCAGGTCCGAAGTAAGCAGCATCATAGTCAGAACCAGACTCGTATATATCATGACATCTTGGACAGTAAAGTTTAACAGTATCTGTTTCTGGAATTGTTGTTAAGCCAATTGGCAATAAATTTTGATGTTCACAGTTATATCTCGGACAGGTACCAAATAAACCTGCTTTATATTTCTTTTCCATTTGATAACAACCATCTTCTGTTAATATGAATCTTCCGTGAAGTAGACCATAAAGTTTAATACTGTTTTTAATAAACCTTTCCTTTTTAGAATCGTCACATTCGCTTAAATCGATCTTTTTACCTTTCAAAGCTGCAACGCAATGTGTATAATATGTGATATATTGGCTTAAACCAAAGTATGATACTTGAGATTGCAAGTAATCTGAGTCTATTTCGACAATCCAGCTCGTTGGACTTGGATCAAAGAAATATTTCTTAAAATTTTCGCCTTTTGTTTCACTCATATTACTACTAACCTTAATGCTCAGAAAATAACTGCCTTTGTCAATTTTCCCCAATATTAAGGTTAATCAACTCATATCAAAAATAACATTGATTTTCGTTTTTTGAAGTTTTCTCAGCCTACATTTTAGAATTTCATTAGTTATATTCAAATGTTGCATCTTTACTCTCTATCTATTCTATAAAACAACCTTTTGAACACGTTTATTTGATTGTTTACGATCTCAAAATGGAGCAAGAGTCAAAGCTGTATTATTATTTTTGTCTTATGCGTTTTCATCCTTAAGCTATAATCATTTCCACAAATAGGAAATCATTCTTATATACATCAAGCAACAATTAAATCATTAATCGTATTTGATTTTTGCCATGTAAAATATCAAATGACAAAATTTTAATTCAATGACTTATAGGGCGAAAGAGGTAGAGAGCCGTCGCCTTGTCTTTGGAACGAATATACATGATATTATTGCATACAGATGCGTATTCAGTAATTTCTACCAAGGAAATGAAAATGGTGGCATTCTATATGCATCAAACTCGAAAATGAATTTAAAATTCGATCAATGTAAGTTTTTAAAGTGTTATTCAGAAACATTTTACAGTGGAGTACTTCATATAGAAGAATCATCATCGATAAATATCAATACATGCATAGCAGAGTCATTTTCTGCGAAAATTGCACAATTCGGTACTTTACATTCTAATTCTGTGAGTATTTCTGATTCATATTTTGCTAAAAGTGGTGATATAATAGATAATACCAATGATGGAATGAGAATATTTGCAAATACACAGATTTCACATACGAATCATACAGAATGTTATGCGAAAACATGTAGTTTATTCAGTATACATGGTTTCAATTCTACTGAAATTAAGAATTACATCGCTTTTAACAATAGAGTTTTTACTAATCCGCACATTATTTTATCAAATACATTATTTATAACGATATCAAATTCAATATTTGTCAATAATTCATGCACATTGAAAATGAACAGCATTATCAATATTTATGACTCAAATACCAATATCACAAATTCTATCTTCAATAACTATTTTGTCAATAATATCTACTCTTATGAAGGAATATGCACACTAAAATCTTGCAAATTAGACTCCCAAATTTCAGATTCATCGATAAAATTGGAAAATTCCAAAATTCAAAATTTCACTGTTCCATTAACAACAGTCAAAAAGCCCGATATTAAACTTCCTGTTCACAAAGAAATCCAAAAATCATTAAAGAGACTTGATTTAACAGATTATTTTGAATACTCAATAAATCACTGTATTTTCAAGGATATCAAATCTAAAAATTCAGGTGGAGCAGTTTTTGTTGATAATTTAATCGGAAGCCTCAGCATTCAATCCACATTTTTCACAAATATTAAATCTGATTTACTTGGAGGTGCAATTTACTATAGTTCATTGAATGGAAAAGGATTAATTTCTGATTCATGTTTCCAGAATGCAAAAGCAAGCCAACATGCAGCAATTTTTGCATCAAATGATGTTTTAATTATGAATAACACCATTTTTATTCATAACGCAGCAAGTAATTCCACCATTGGTTTAATGAAGAATTCAGATTTGAATAATATAAATTTAACATCAAATTATTTAAATTCTTTACCTGGATTAGTTGTAAGATCAGATTTTAAAGCAAGCTTCCTGTTATGTTACGATATTGTTACTGATGGTAATATTCACGAGCTTGTTGGAAACAAAAATTCAATAATTTTATCTGAATCAATATTTTACAATATATCATCTATTATTCCTGCATCATTATTCTTTGTAGAATCAACTGAAATACATATTTCCAATTCATCATTCTTCGGTTTAATGAATTTGAATTTATTTAATGGACCAGGACAGATTTCATTTAATAACTGCTTGTTTGACAAATTCTCATGCAACGCTAGCTATGTAACCAATGAATGCACGTTTGCTCGCGCCTTCAATTTTGAAGGAATTTCGCAGTCAAATTTGTGCTCATTCAAACAACAACGAAGCTTACTAAATCTATTTTTGTTAATAGGAGGTGTTGTTCTCATCGTTGTTTCCATAATTGTTGTGCTTTTCATAGTTTATTGGAAAAAATGCAGACCAAATAAGAGTTTAACTACAGATTCTTCTTCTTTGCATAATTCACAATTGTTATTACCGCTTTACCAAAATTAATCCAAATATCATTTTGTTTTTGCTATATTATCCTATTTGTTTGTAAATTGTTTGTATTTTAGCTATCTTTATCGCATATATTCCAGTGACAGCTCAAATACTATTTACCAAAATTTTTTGAATCATCATTGGAATAGATATTAATAAACATGTATTAGCATGCGTGATATAATATAACTGACAAAATTATATATAATAGTACTAATTAGACATCTATTGACTCGGTTTGTGATGAATAAATATATTTTGATGTTTGATAAAGGGATGATTAATTAAAAAAGAGATAATTTCTAAAATAAGCATGAAAATGTGAGTTTAATTCTAATGGTTAAACATAGTGTTGACGGTATATTTTTTTATGGAAATATTTCAGTATTGATATTTCATTGCATAATTGATAATATGCGTTATATATTGGCTTTAATGCAATTTTTCACTATTTATAAGTTTCCAAACCGATAATAATTTTAATTCTGCATTGATAATGCCGACATTCAATTTTATTTATTATTTGTGATATTCTAAAAGAGTAGAATAAAATCGCAAATTTTTTTTGTCGATTCACTCTGAAAAACATAATTTTTACAGTTTAGAGTTTAGTATTGACAGCTAAAACAGAGATAATTAAATATTTCTGCAAAAAAATTAAAAACCTAAAATTTATTTTTATCGTTTTGGATACAAATTTTCGATGGGAATTTTTAGTAGCTGTTGCAAACCGAGGAGCAACGCCTTAGTATTCTTTGGCTTGTGCGACTCAGGAAAAACGACAATTGTTAATTACATAGAGCACAGCGCTTACAGACTCGCACATCCAACATTGGGCGTGCAAATTTCAACCGCCATTTATCAAGACCAAAGAGTTGAAATATGGGACGTGTCAGGAAGAGATTGTGCCTATTGGTCAAAATATTATTCCGTGGCACATGGCATAATATTCGTGATCGACGGGACAAAACTCGACGAATTAGATAGTTTTCTCGAATATACGAAAGGAGCCTTAGAAAATAAAATAGTCCAGCAATTGCCATTGCTAATATACATAAACAAGATTTGGGAGACAGATGAAAATAATATTGAAAGCACTTTAGAAACGCAATTAGAACTTAAAAGTAAGGGTCTCAACTATAAGATACAGCGCTGCGATCCAAAAATTGGAAAAGGCGTCATGGATGGTTATAATTGGATTATGTCTCAAATTCCTCATCCATAATAATGTTATGTTCTCCATGTTTTATTATATTTGTTTTTGTGAGTTAAATTATGTTATTTTTCAAATTCCTAATTTGATCATCATCGATTAGGCCAAGAACGTGTGGCTCATGATTGCAAACTAACTGCATAGTAGTCACCTTTTTAATATTTCATGATATTTTTAAGTTATTCAAGAAATAATTTGATAAATATCTATGACAAAATAAACAAGCTATATTATTTATTATATACACATTACATATTCTGGGAACCACGTGGTCTCAGAGCTTCTTCATCATCACGACGAATATTCGGCCTTTTTGTAATACTTGCGCAAAATCCGCCAATAACAGCAACAACCAATCCAGTTGCAATTGTTGCGACCAATTGGGCGATCTGCGCAATTGGTAGCTTCTCATCATCGAGATTTTGACTAATTGTGACTTGACAGCCTTTGTCATTGATTTTTGGAATGTCTATAAATGTAATATTCTTAATCGGATACACATGTTGTGTATGAAGCCTTGTTATATAATATGATGATTTTTCAGTTGTAAGTTCGAATTTAACAACTTTTTCACATCGACAGTTTATGAAGCTAATCGATCCAGAATGCATTTCGAACATGTAATCTTGATCACCACCAACGAAAACTGAATTTATAATCGAATGTTCTTTAACTTCGAATTGCATGCGATTCTTGTAGTCATTAAACTTAACATTCCACATATCAAATATAGATGGATTGGCAGATGCCTTCGAAGTGAAACTGAATAAAATATATGATTTTCCGGCTGTGTTATTTTCGAGATTGTAGTATTTATTGTAGCTATTCTTGCCGGTTGAGAATGAAAATATCGGGCAGAACATCGCATCACATTTTGTAATGTTGACATCACTGCATAACATATCTGATTTCACATATAAAGCTGCCATTTGCTTCTTTTTATAGAAAACTGGGCATTTCATTACCGATGTAAAGTTCTGTTTGAATAAACATTTGTTACTATGAACAGAAAAGGCGTGGCCATTTCTTGAAGCGCTACATTGTATAAAACAATTAGATTGAAGATTTGCTTCTGAAACCACTCCTTTAATGTAAATAGCACCTCCGTTTTCGTGCGAAATTATTGATGCACAAGCGATAAATGATGATTTCGAAATCTGAATATTTGGCGTATGTTCGATATGAATGGCTCCACCGCCTTCATTATCTTCAGTTGATCGACATTCGACGAATTGGCAGTCTGTAACCGAGAATTTTGTTTGATTTCTTTTCACGAATTGAGTTTTTGTGAATATTTGTAATGAAGAAATGTGAATTGGTGTCGACAATGATTTAATGAATTTCGATGATTGAAAATTGATCACTATATTCGGATTATTTGAATAATAAAAATGTGAACATTGCTTTATCACATTTACTCGTGAAAATGTTAATGAGGAAAAGCCCACATATCCACTCTTAGAGTAGAATGGAGACGAAGACAATGTTTTTACCGAAAGATGAAAAATACTGTGATTCATGAAATTTTTTGCCAAATAAATTGTCAAAATATATTGTAAATTATCATTTCTTACATTTTTTGACAAGTAAAGTAACTTAAATAAGGTTAATATTTTACTTTTTTTTCTCTTATATAATAAATCGATAACAACACTCTTTTATATATCTAATTAAGTGAGAACTAACATGAGAATTTGATGCAATAATTATACGATGAATGAATCAGTGCTCGTTGATGATTTTTGAAATTTGTCAAATTTAATTCAAAATTATTTTGCCAAATAAAGCTTTCAAATCGTTTGTAAAGTCAAATTTCATATTATTATGAAGGTGAAACTTACCTACAAAGAGAAAACTTTTGAAGTTGACCTTCCAGAAGACGGTCTTGGCGCAATTTTGTTCGATGAAGCAGTCAGAGAAACAAAGATCATTCGCAAACGCGTTAGAATAGTTTACAGAAAAGGAGAGGAAAATGTTCCGATCACAGAAGACTCCAAAATAAAATCTATTGGTGCAACAGAATTCACAGTGAAGGATATGGGTCCACAAATTGGCTGGAGGACATCATTCTTATTGGAATATGTCGGTCCATTCGTAATTTGCCCATTATTACTCGTTATATTAGGCGACAAACTTAAGTGGAATATGTACTTTACAATTGGCATCTTGATGTGGGAATTACACTACTTCAAGAGAACATATGAAAGTATATTTGTTCACACGTTCTCTCATCCAACAATGCCTGTCCTCGACAGCCTCAGGAATGTCGTTTACTATTGGACATTCACTGTTGTCATTATCTTCAATCTTTATCGCAAATCTCAAAATGCCGGCCCATTAATGCTCCACCAGTTTATTGTCATTCCACTTTGGTTCGTATGCGAATGCCTCAACTTATACTGCCACAAGAGCTTAGCAAACCTCCGTCCAAAAAGATCGACAGAACATTTCCTTCCAAAGGGCTTCTTATTCGATCAAATTGCTTGCCCCAACTACACATTCGAGATTCTCGGATGGGTTTGCTTCACAATCTACAGCGGATTATGGACATCTGCGCTTTTCTGCGTTGCAGGAGGCGGCACAATGTTTGAATGGGCCGGAAAGAAGCGCAGAAACCTCATCAAGAAGTGGCCAGAAGCCAAAAACAGAGGAAGAATTTCTCCATTCACATTCTTCTAAATCATTTGTTTTTTTCAAAGACAAAATAAACGTTGGACTTAAATATCCACTGATTTCAATTTCAAAATCATAAACAAATTTGTTCATTTCGTAATAAATATTTTTTGAAAAATTTATTATGCTTAGTCAGTATGTTAATTAGAATTATGCAATGCATACAAACAGATTATGATACTACAAGAATAAATTCTTGATATAATTTTAATATTTTTTATCAAATTATTTTTTTTTGCTTTATTTCTCATTTTATCAAATAATAATCATTGATGTCGAGTAAATTTTATATTAACCTGCTGTAATTAGTTATATTTTATGAATATTTTACCAAAAATATATTTTTGATCACGAGAAACTAGTAATGACGTAAAAATACAACTGTAATGGTAATTTAGCGCAGTTCCTTTTTATTTCGCTTAAATAAAAACAAATTTAGCAGCATCCTTTCTCATTGCTTGGAGCGGGCTTGTCAATAGATATAGCTGCTTGTGTGGTCTTGTTAGCTGCGATAACCATTTCAGCCATTTTCTCAACAGCATCTTGCACAGCTTGCCCGGTTTTTGCACTTCCTTCAAAGAAGACAACATTGTTTTTGTCAGCAAACTCCTGTAGTTTATCAGAAGGTACTTTTCGGATGTCTGTTAAGTCTGATTTATTTCCAAAGACGATAATTTTTGCATCTGGAGCCTGATCATTGGAAAATTCTATCCATTGCTTGAGGTCCAAGAATGATTGATCATCTGTGAGATCAAAGAGGATGAATATACCTTTCGCATCTCTGGCATAAAAACCAACGAGAGATCTGAAAACTTCCTGGCCTGCTGTATCCCAGAATTCCAACGTAATTGGCTGATTGTTGATTTCAATGTTTAATGACACGTATTGTGCTCCGACAGTTGGAACGTGCGCGTCAACGAATATATCATTTGTCACACGCTCAACGAGCGCTGTTTTGCCGACACCAGAGTTCCCTAACATAACGATTTTGAAGTGATTAGGACTCTGTGCCATTGTTTGATTGAAATTTTGGAAAAGTGTCAGGCATGGCAATGTGCTTTACATTATAATCAACCTTACATGCTTTTCTTTCATCGGATGCTTGCCTGCTTGGTATAGTCAAGCCATGAATGATTTCGAAAAATTAGATAATCAATAGCATTCAAAAATCATCAATAGATTTAATCGCTAATCCAGATATAGCATCTGGATTCATTAAAATGAATCAATTCATCTTAATTTTTCTCTTATTATCAAACGTATTTCATGAATTTGATCATTATACAAAAATCAATTAGAAGAGCAATGCATTTAACTATATTCAAGTCTTTTAGTTGAAATAAATCAAAAATATAATCTACATGAATTCCTTCAAGAAAAAGAAGAGGGTTTGTCATGTCACTTTTCAAGAAGTGTGACACTCTTTTTTTTTTCTTTTCAAATTTTTCAGCCAAAAATGTTTTTCCACCTCATGTTGATTTAGATCAGTAAGGAGAATCAAATATTATCTATAAAACAGATTTTTATTTTACCCTTTTGTTTTTGGCGAAATATTACCAAAAAAAAAAAAAAAAAAAAAAAAAAAAAAAAAAA
>MRSU01009451.1:0-10884 GCA_008369845.1 Trichomonas gallinae
ATAGAATTAATTCCCATTGGGTCACCTGTTCTCTGGTGCATTGTGGATTTAGGAGCCTCGTTACCAAACTTAGGATTGTATTCGTAGGCACCTGGGCCTGGGTTATCAAGACGTGAATCACGTGCTTCGCCGTGTCTGTATGACATGGCAACCTTTGGAGCGTCGGCACCGAGGGCTGGTGGGATGTAGTTTGGACCTGGTGTGTTCTCAGCGTCTCTTGTTGCATGGCGAGAAGCAAGAGAAATCTTCGGACCTTGGCCGATTGAAGACGGCAAATCTCTGTATGGAGCAGTATTTGGACGCTCAACGGACTCGTGACGGCCCTTCATTGTGTATGAAGGAGCCTTAGCCTTGTTGGCAGTTGTAGGGTTGTAAGCACCTGGACCTGGTGAAATTGAGTTGATGCCCATTGGGTCACCTGTTCTTGTATGCATTGTAGACTTTTGGCCACCAAGTGAGCGATCGATCTGATAATCAGATGGACCTGGTGTTGTTTCGATTGAGCGAGATTCTGGACGAATGTGCATTGTTGCTGATGGAGCACGAGCTTTCTGTGTAGAATAGTCTGGTGTATAAGCACCTGGACCTGGCGAGATAGAATTGATGCCCATTGGGTCACCTGTTCTTGTGTGCATTGTAGATTTCGGAGCTTCGTTACCGAACTTAGGATTGTAGTCATAAGCGCCTGGGCCTGGGTTATCCAAGCGTGAATCGCGGGCTTCGCCATGCCTGTATGACATTGCAACCTTTGGAGCATCGGCACCGAGGGCTGGTGGAACGTAGGATGGACCAGGAGTGTTCTCGGCATCCCTTGTTGCGTGTCTTGAAGCGAGAGAAATCTTCGGACCTTGACCTATTGAAGATGGAATATCACGATATGGCGCTGTGTTGACCTGAGAAGTTGACTCATGGCGTCCTTTCATTGTATACGATGGTGCCTTTGCCTTGTTGGCAGTTGTTGGGTTGTAAGCACCAGGGCCTGGCGAGATAGAATTAATTCCCATGGGATCTCCTGTTCTAGCGTGCATTGTAGACTTCTGGCCACCGAGGGAGCGATCGATTTGGTAATCTGACGGACCAGGAGACGTTTCGATGCTCCTGGACTCAGGGCGGATGTGCATCGTTGCAGACGGGGCCCTCTTCTTCTGTGTTGAATAATCTGGGTTGTAAGCGCCTGGGCCTGGCGATATAGAGTTAATTCCCATTGGATCTCCCGTACGAGTGTGCATTGTGGACTTTGGTGCTTCATTTCCGAATTTAGGGTTGTAATCGTAAGCGCCGGGACCAGGGTTATCCAATCTGGAGTCCCTAGCCTCTCCGTGTCTGTATGACATAGCAACCTTTGGGGCATCTGCACCTAACGCTGGCGGAACATATCCGGGACCTGGCGTATTTTCAGCATCGCGCGTCGGATGCCTTGAGGCGAGTGAGATCTTTGGTCCTGAGCCAATTGATGACGGTAAATCGCGATACGGTGCGGTGTTTGGGCGTTCGGTAGTTCCATGACGTCCTTTTAATGTATAAGCTGGAGCACGAATTTTATCACTTGTTGTTCCGAGCTTGGGTGTGTATGTTCCCGGGCCCGGATTAACTGTGGAGCTCGTTACGCGCGCAAAAAGACCAGACATGATATTTTTTTAATTTATACAAAAATAACGGAATATTTTTATTCAATTCAATAAAATTATTTTTTTGAATATATCGAAAAACACAAAGATTACCACTCATTGCATCGAATAACACAAAGAAAAACCAATTTTTCAGAGTCCGTCGACAAATTGCTCAATCGATTGGATTTTTGTAAATATAGCGCAATTTCACATATATGTAATAGATATATACCATAAGATGGATCTTGTAATATGATATGATATGGTTATATGCCTTCACGAATATTATTGATCAAGTTCGTTAACTCTTCTGCGGACCTAATAATCTCCGGATCTTCGCTCTCTGTATATTCGTCGAGCTCATCCCAGTCCTCGAAGCTCGAAATCTTTGCTGCAATAAGGTTTTGGACATTTAAATTACCAACCTGAGAGGATTTGATGAAAATCAATATTGTACGGATGACGTCCTTGATGTTCTTGTTGCACAGAAGCTGTTGTTCGAGGAATTCAAACAATCCAAAATCATCCGATAAAAGTACGTTAATTTCGTCAGAGCTTAAAGACTCTACGTAAGTTCTCACGAATACCGAGTAGATTCCATTTACACCAGTATTGGAGCCTGATTCGATGTGTGAAAATAGTTCGCAAAAATATTCTTTCGTGCAGAGCTCTTTAAATGCTGTAATGTCGGCGAATGGAAGACTTGATAATACTTTCAGCGCTGATTTTTGCTGGAAAACGTTCTCTTCAAATGGAAAACGCAAAATTGATTCGAAATCAATCTGTGGAAGATATTTACGTTGAAGAATCAATGCTAAACAGTCTAATGCGTATGTAACTAGTATGGAAACATCTTCTATTTCACATGTTTCCGATAAAATTCTGTTGATTAATCCAAAAATTCCATGATGATGCAAGATACCAAAATCTAACCCTTCTGGCCAACTCTCTATTACGAAATGAAGACGAGTAATGATGTCTTTTGCTGAATTGTCGAAATTTAATTCGATGCATTTTTCAAAAGTCTCAATAATATCATCCGCCTGTTCACTGCACACTCCAAATACTGTGCTCTCTGCGGCATAATATCCAACAGCACCAACTGCCAGTGGATCATTATATGTAAGTGATTGCCCAAGCAATGTTTCGACTCGAAACTCGTTCAAAATGCTCTGGCACACTTCGCTCGAGACAGTTATGGTTAATGCAAGCGACTCTACGATTGATATGAAATCATCAGAATTAATTTCGTTTTCATTCAGCAATTCTATGAAGACATGTACCATTTCGTTCTCCAAGAAGTACTCTTCGAATACTCCTTTGAAGCCTAGAAGAATCAGACAAGATTTTAATGAGTTAGATCTAATATCTGGCTGATCATGTTGGGTGAGGAATAAGAATTTGCGCGTGATGATTTGCTTGTGATTGTTTTCGCATGTAAAATCTTCGAAGTCTGAAACAATTTCATTGAATTTATTTAAAATGTAATTGATTTGGCTTCTATTTTGAAAAATAAGATCGATTTCGGCTTGTCTGTCATGTAAATTCGGCGGATGTTTCTCTATGAATATGTTTGTACAATATTCTCGTAAAAATAAATCGTAAGATTCTTCTTTGTCGATGCAAGCATCTAGGTTGGCCATAAATTCTGTCAGGAATGTCGATATATCATTGCTGTATGCTTTATAGATGTTTACATTTTTCGGTATATCTTCATCTTTGAACGATTCCATGAAAATGATTTACTGCTAGTAATCATCCATGGAATGCTTTATGATTAGGATATCGTAGTATCTTATATTGCTTTAACAATAACAATGCCGCCATTTTACGTAAAATAATGAATAAAATTCTGCGAATCGATTTTATCTGTCATGTGTTAAGCTCTTGAAATCTACAGTGTTGAACACATTTTATATTTGAAAAATATTTTACACATTCATTAAAACATGATTATTTTTACATATTATTGAACAAGACATAAACTATAATATAACCTTCGTATTTATTTTCTTTGTTCAAGGTTTCTTTACACATAAAAATCAAAATAAAATTTTTACTAAATAAAAATGAATTTAATAAAAAGAAAATCCAATTTTCATTATTTTTGATTATGATCATTTGTAATATCTAAAAATCACATAATTGAAATTGAATAAATTCTATTTTTTGACATGTAAATTATTTATTTGTCATCTGAAAATCTAACTCCAAAAAATGTACTTCTCTTAATTCATTCGGAGAAAATGAGTCTATTACAGATAATGCATGGGATTCTTTTACTAGCAAAATCATTCATAATTATTTACAATGTTTATGATGAACTCACTGTGAAAAGTATCAATGAGTTGACCATTTCGAAACAGATTCAGGCTATTGCGCATATCATATCATGCTTAGATGATAATCAACGTGATGAATTATTAAAATCAGAATGAATAAATATTTCCGCAAGCAATTTCATTTCTATTTCATATATTTGTTTATTTTTTTATTAAAAGTCTCTTCTGTTAATTGCAATTGAGATGAATTCACTTTCCATCGTTCAATATCTTGTCGAACATGGTGCATTTCATTTATCATAATTGTTTGTCTTTACTATGAAGAATTCATCAATCACATTTGTTTATCATTATTATAAGACATTCATCATTAATAAAAACAATAATTCAGATTTATTTATTACAAACATATTCTTATAATTAAATTCTTGAAATCAGATCTGCAACGAATATAGGCTCAAGTGCGTTGTTATCTGTATTTAGTATATGAAGCGCGTTATCTTTAACAACGACGACAGTATTGTTGATCTCATAAGTACGCGAAAACGCGTCGATTTTCCTGAAACTTTTTGCGTTTGAAATTGCAATATTTTTGAGCAAGTCTTCTGCAGTGAATTGCTTAACTTCACTCAGTTTAATGCCGGAAGTAATATGATTGCGCATTTTCAAATTATCAAGAATTGATACAAGAGATTCTAAAACTTTCTGGTTGTTAATGACTACATTTGGTATTTTGCTCTTAATTGCTAAGTATTCTTTAGCTGCTTCCTTAGAGGAAGCGATTTTAATTATTCTAAGGCCTTGATGTTTAATATAATGATCTGCAACAAGACTGGCTGTTAGCTGTTCTGGGAATAATGTTGTCCATGGCTCCAGAACTTCAACTTTGCCAGCTTCAAGATATGGAATTAATTTCGGCGAAATTGTTTTATAAAAGAAGTCCATTGAAGAGCCCAGCACATTCGGCCAGTGAGATATAAGAACAGAAGCTGTGTTATCACCTGGCTTCCAGTTCTTAAGAACGAAAGAAGCATGATCGCGAACAATATTCGAAAAATGATCTGGAATTCCAATTGTTGCAGCCAAATCTACCCAATATCTTGTATTTTCTGGTGACATTACACTTAAATGTTTCGTTAAATAAGGCCTTGCTGTACTAGAGAAAAATAAAATACAATTTTGTACAGAAAAAACGCCGCATTTGTACATACTCTTTACGAATGCTGTAATACGGCGAGTCTGTTGTATTATAGAATATAATTGCTTGAAAACTTTTTCATCGAGAAATGATTCCCAAAGTTCTGGTTTATTTAAGGCTTGTCCAAGTGAGCGAACCCATTCTTTAGCTTGATTCCATTCTGATTGATGTGGTGTGTCTAAATCTTGAAGTAATTGCATAATATATTGACCAATAACTTTAAATCCAATTGTCTTTGGGTCGTAATCAGATTTATGTTTAGAAAATCTTTGCATTTTGTTGTCATCTTGTTGGATAATTGTTGGATCTTGTGCTAAAATCAAACAAATTTTTACAGCACCATTAAAATCAAAATTATCTGTATTTAAAGTATCAGATATTGAACGTAATGCCTGTTCATTCTCAAGACGTTTGCTAAAATGTCGTATTTGGTTCTTCAATATCCGAATTCTCTCTTTTGTATTTTCTGATTCCATATATATGCTTGTTTTATCATAAGATGACGTTTTGGCATTTTGTTCAAATTTCATAAGTGATTGTTGAAAATCTTGACATATTTTCGTTGTTGTAAAGAATTCATCATTGCCAATTCTAGATTTTGGAATGCTAACTTCTTTATAGTTGCTCCCTTTCCTCCATGTTCCTCTTGGCTGCAGTAATTCTGGATGATCTTCTTTTTGTGCTGAAAATTCTTCAGAAACACCAGCAAATTTCGGGCGAACTGGTACCTGGAATGGATCCTCTCCACTTTCAGAATCGCTAGAAAGTCCTAAATTCTTTAGGAGAGAATTTCCATCCGTGAATTTTGACATACAATATTTGACAAAAAACAAAAATTTGTCAAGTAAAATTATCACAAAAAACCAAAAACTGTCATGTAAAGTTCATTTCATCACATATAAGGATTTGATATATTATAGCTTTATATGGTCATTCAAACAGCACCTAGGATGGCTGGCTTAGCATTACTGGAACTGGACTCACATATGGATTTTTATTACATTGTTGAATAATACAAAATTTTAAAATTTTGAAGCGACTCATATATCAAGCAAAGGAAGCAGAATGATTTGCAGCTAACTTGCGTTTTTTTTTGAAAAATTAAATCCGATTCTCTATAAACATGATAAGACCTTAAATGTTCCTTATATGATAAAGAGATGATTTGCCTATATAACCATATCTGGCAGCTAGGATTTTCTCGCTTAAATGTGCCAATAAACTTAAATTATGTAAAATGCTTGTTTTCTGCTATACTTTGCCATATTATGCAACCTACATGGAAATATATATATAAATCATGTATATATGCACGTATTATCAGCCTTGGTAATTAATGTTTAAAATCTTAATTTCTGTAAATGAAAATAGGAGAGTAATGTGAGTTGAACACTATTATATTATATTTACAATAACAAAATAGATATAAACTATTCTTCATGGTGATGTTTTCTCCGCTTTCTCTCGCCAACGACGACTTTTTCGCGGCTTTTGATCAGTTTCTGAAGCCTTGCCGGCAGCTGTGTTCCAGGACCTTTGTGGGAAGTCGCTGGAGTGAAAGGAGTTGGAATCTTTACAGGTTTGGCTGGCTTCGGATCTTCATGGAAGAAATCTTCTATTGTAGGTTTCTTAGGTGATTGCTTCTTTGTTTCTTTCTCGAATTCGTCGAAGAAATCATCGATTTCATCTGAGTTGTGTGTTCCAGCTTGTTCTTCTTGCTGCTGTGGCAGTGGTGTTTCAACCTTTAGTTCTTCGGCTTTCTCTGCTTCGTGCGTTGATTTCTTCTTGTGATGCCTTTTCTTTTTCTTTTCTGTCATCGACATGATGATAACTCCTGGCCTTGGGAGCTTCTTTGGTGGCTTTTCTATAACTGGAACTGCTTTTGCTGGATTTGGAACCTTTTTCACCGGATATTCTGCAAATTTTGGTTTTTGTGAATCCATATCAAAGAAATCGTCATCAACATCTAAAACTATATCACTTAGCTTCTTTGGTGAAACTTCTTCAACGATTTGAGGCTCTGTTATAACTATTTTTGGCTCATCGACAAATTTCGGAGGATGATCCTCGAAAAAGTCATCATCAACATCCATAAGTATTTCCTCTTCTTTGTTCTGTATATTTTGCTCTTTTTCGATATTATTGAATAAATTAAGCGTGTGCTCAACATCTGGCTCAAGAATCTGTGCTACAATGTATTTGATAATATTTTCTGCCATTATACTTTCGACTGAAACTTCTTGATTTTCTTTGAGAGAATCTGAACTCGAATCATCTTGGCCTGTGACAAAAATTATCTGTGATCCTGAACGAGCAGGCATGTTTACTGTTGTAATATCAGGCTGCGGTTGATCTAAGAATGAAGAAGTCGATGGCTGCATCGATGGTCCAGAATTTGTTGGCGAATGGGCCCTTTTTCTTGAGACATGGCGTGCTTTTTGCTTTGGGGCTATCTTTTTCTGCAATGCCGTGATATGAGGAGGGATTCCTGAAAAAGCGTATAATTTTTGTTCGTATTTTCTCTTTATAAATAGTGCAAGTTCCATCTTGTTGGTAGGTACTGGTCTTTGGAAGTCAACTGGAAGTTTATACTCCCAAAATTCATTGGCAATTTTATTTCCGACATTTGCCATGATATAAGCTTGTTCTAAGGTCCAATTATCCAACGAGCAACTCCTAACTTTAGATATGTGCGTCCCCAATGACCTGTGAACGCCACTGCAATGAATGCAAATAAAAATCCCCAAGTTTGTAGAAGCCCACTTCGAGGGATTCACTTTGCAGTCCGCGCACATCTTGTTTTCGGGGAGTTCGAGTAGCGTTGCTATGATTTTTAATGCCTCAGCGCTCTCCGAAGACTTCAATTTCTAAAATATAGCAGTTTAAAATCATCTCATTTTTTGGCCAAAATTCACAAGGAAAAGTGACAAAGATTTTGATTTTTTCTTGTGTAAAATATATCATAACTAATTTTATCTGTATCGAAAATTAATTGACATTTGACAAATGTCAGAAAATTACTTTATTTTTGTCAACTGTCAGAAAATTACTTTATTTTTGTCAACTGTCAGAAAATTACTTTATTTTTGTCAATTGTCAGATTTTTATTTGTGTCAAATATCAGAAAGTCAATTTTATATTTGTCAAATACCAGAAATTACTTTACATCTGACAAACGTCAAAAAAAAAATATGTGAGGATTGGGAATCATATGCAGCAACAAAGAAATAAACAATTTTAAAATAGGGACAATTACCGTAGTATTTCTGTTAATGAAGTTTTTAATGTCTCTATTTTAATGGAAGATTGTTTCGATTTGCATATAGTAGGGTGCCTTTGAGGAATATTTTAACCTTATTACGAACACTATGTTAACACTATAACTTTGTAATTGATTAGATTTAATAAAGATCTGCTTTCACAACTATGTTTCTCTCCTAGAGATCAATACGCCTATATGTGTATAAATGTGAATTATGCATTTTTTGTGTCAATTTGAGTGAAATAAGATAAAAAGTCCTTGATATTTGATTAATATTAACACAAATTTTATTCAATATAAATAATTAAAGTTCCGATTCTGTTTCTCCAAGGTTATCTGTCTGTTTTTGCACTTTAGCCAGTTCTCTTCTCTTCTGCTGTATCATTAGCTCTAGCTTATCTATTGTATCTCTGTATTTCGACCTCGAATTCACTAAATTCATTTGCTTCGTTGTTCTCTCCTCAATTTCAGTTGCATTTCTTCTTCCTTTCTTCTCCTTCAAGTCTATTGTTTGATGTAATGTTGTTATTTCTGTTGTCAGTTGGTCAATGAGCGCCTTATATCTCGCCATCGCCTGCTTCTTTTCGACAATCATCGCGAGCAAGTCTTCTATTTTGTCCTGCATAGATTCTAGGTTGTTCTCAAGCTGTTCGTGATCCACATCTGCCTCTGTAGTGACCCTCATTGCGCCTGCCTTCCATTTATCAGCCAGCTGCTTCTGCAAGAGTATCTGCTTCTCGAAATCAGAAATCGCGCGTTCATTCGCTTTCGAGACTTCATCAATTTGGACTTGCAGCTCTGATAGCTGTGCTTGATGGCCTTTGACTTCATTGTTGACATTCTGCTCGATAGAAGCCTGCTGCTCTTGTATCTGGCTGGCGAGAGAGATGTTGTCTGACGTTAATTTCGCATTTTTCGTGAGTGTTTCTTTTAGCAGTGACTTCTGCATTTCCAATTCTAGCTCTAGGTACTGCTTCTTTTGCAATAAAACGCCTTGATCGCTTTTCGCGAAAGTTCGTATTTGACTTTCTTTGTCTTTATATGATTCAGTGTTTTGTTTGGATGTTTCTATTGCTGCTGACAGTTGCTCTCTTTTAGTGAAGCACGCTTCTATCTCTGCTTTGAGGCTGGAAATGGTTTCAACGAATGAGGAGAATCCGTTGTCGCTTTTTGTTGCTTTTAATATCGAATTTTCTTGATTTGCTGATGAAATTTGCTTTGAAATTGCTTCTTTCGTAGAAACAAGCTGCTGGTTCTCGCTCTCGATTAGCTTGATCCTGCTGGATATTGTGGAAAGGGCTGCTTCGAACCTAACCTTCATTTGAGATTCTTGTTCATCAATTGCTTGATTAAATTTCTCTTCTGTTGACGAAACAACGTTTTTAATTCTTGTTAGCTCCTCTGAGTACATGTCTCTTGTCATCCTGGCTTTTTGGGCATCAGCTGAGGCTTCTTCGCATAATTCAACAGATTCAACCATTTTATTGAGAACAACATCTTGTTGTTGCTCCTGCTTCTTAATTTTGTCTTCAATGATCTCGTATGATGCAACTATCTGCTGATGTTCATTATAACTTTCTTGTAATTTCGATAATTGTTTCAAATTTGTCTGTTTTGCCTGTTCAAGGCCTTGTATAAATGCCTCAGTCTGATTACATCGTTGAGATAATGTGTTGCACATCTTCTGAATTTGCATTTTGAATGTTGCGAGTTGCTTAATTGTTTGTCGATATTTCTTTGTTTCTTCCGTAAGACTGTCGAGTTCTTGTAGATTACTGGTATGAGCTGCTTTCTGATCATTGTAGCTTCTTATACATTCCTGCTTAACTTCGTTGATTTTCGCGATTTCATTGCGCAAATCACTGAGTTGAACTGAATGGGCATTAACATCATCATCCAAATCACTCAGTTTCTGCTGTATTGAGTTGTTTCCGCCTAAAATCATTGTAGATTGGAAACTTAATAATTGTTGATATTCTTGTTCAAGGTTTTGCACATCTTTTTTCAGGTCTTCTAGTATTTTCGCGTCATTTTTACTCGATCTCTGTGATTGTTTCGTTATTATTTGTCTTTGTTCAAGTAAATCGGATAATCTTTTTTGTAATTTTTGGTTTTTTTGTATTTGTTCTTGCAAATCTTCGTCGAAACACTTAGAAATTGGCGTGAAAACGAGCTCATCATTAAGCCATGTCGGTGCGGATTTTCCAACTTTATCGAATGCGTCTTGTATTGATGGATTTACTTCGATTTCATCATCAACAAGGAGATGCCTGAGTGTCGTCATCTTATCCCACAGTTCTTGAAGTGTAGTATGCCCATTTTCACCATGCATTTCCTGAAAGTTTTTTTGCACGTTTAAAAATTTTAGAATTTCTTTGAGATTTGAAGCATAATCTACACATGCATAAATTCATAAAATACCTGATTTTGAGCCTTCAGTCTCTGTTTTATTTATTTAGAGTGGGCGGACAAACCTGTCTAGACGCGGACAAACCTGTCTAGACTCGGACAAAGTTGTCTAGGTTCGGACAA
>MRSU01009455.1:0-26856 GCA_008369845.1 Trichomonas gallinae
CGAGAAAAACGCTGATTTCGATTAACCTTAAAAATGAAATTCTGAAGTTTACGAGTGGGCGTAACTGCACCCTTAATATTGCCACATTAGTGCATAATATTTAATAATTTATTACATAATTATCAAATAACCTAAAATTATTGCATAATATTGATATTTTAAGACTTTCATTTTCCTGATTACGAAATCATCAACGATATTTTGCAAAATAAATGCGATATATTATGTTCAAATTCATAATAGGATGCATTAACTATGATGCCAAATCACAAATATGTTTTGTTTTATAGTTCTGCTAATCAATATTACACGAATCAAAACTGTAATAGTTATTGAAATTGATAACTTAGTGATGTTTATTCATATATATTATATCATAGACCAGGTCTACTTTAATATCAGTTAAGACTCAGTTCCTAGACATTTTTATATTGCAATGTTTATGGAATGAATATCAAATTTGAAAAGTCAACTCCATTGACTACCAATGATATAGAATAATCCATACAGTTACCATAAAACAATCACTTGGAACATTATCTCATCTATCCTTGAAATAGCCCAAGTATATCATTGAGAATTGCTTTCAATTTTTTAAACCGAAGATTTCGATAAAATGATAAATTGTGTTGATTTCGATTTTCCATTATGGGCAGTGCAAGTTACATGAGTTCATATAAACATAAGTATACAGGGGCTTAAACAGTAAAATATCAATGATTCATGGTGATAGATCCTTCCATTATCTTAGAATAATTTCATTTTTTTTTCAATGAATGACATGTTTGAAACTAATCTTAGAATATGAATTTTGATATGAACCTTTATAGAGAAATCTCAGCAATTGAGACACAAATTCAGTTCTGAAAATACAATGTAGATTCTCATATCAATTTTTTTAAAATATAGAAATTTTCTAAAAATGTTTTGGACTTAAGTTTGCTTTTCAACATGTGTTCAGTACTTCTTTCCTATATAGATTTTAGATAGCAATAGGATAAAGGAAAATTATTTTGAAATTTTATAATCAACGTTTTGTGTGACATTTACTTGAAGATTTAGCGTAAAATAACACATGTAGAGTATGGATCAGCAAGGAAAACACAGTTTTATTTTTTAATTTAACGTGCGGCAAAAATCAAATTTCTCATGGATTGCATTATTTCAGCCTGCAGCGTAATACCATGCAGCGTTCCTTTTTCTATGAAGCCATTGGTCATCACAGAAGAGGACGGAACCGAAACACATTGGGTGATTGAGGAAGGATTTTCCAGAATAATCAATTTTGAAGACGAAGAGGAGGATTCTCCGGAAGAATTCGCCCGAACTATCACATATGAAAACGACGAAATCATAGATGGCGAAGAAGACTCAATGTCTCAATACGTTATTTCTATTATTAGCGCTTTAGTTGAATCTATCACTCGCGTCTGCGGCAGACCAATCCACCAAATACGTTTAACGTTCGGCGTTGATGAAGAAACAGAGAATATATGGCTTTATAGAAATTCAACTTTAGTTTTATCTAAAAAATGCTTCGAGGATGCTTTGTTACAGACAAAGGATGCATCAAAACTTAATAATATACTCGTTGTTGAAATATCAAAGCAGGTTCCCGAAGGAATTTGCTACACAAATTCAGAATCATGCGGACCCGCTCATAATATTCAAAAATTGATCGATATTATATACTTCAGATGCAACAAGGAATTTCCATCGCTTAACAAAAAGAAGCTTCTCTCATTTATTCGCCACAGAATAAAACAAATTGATCCAAGCCTTCTTGATAAATTTGTACCATGCTGTTTACCATGTTATTTGAGGACAGAAAAGGCTAAAAAACAATTTAGCGACCAACCTCAGCCTCAAAATAATACAAGAAAATTATCTTCAGCAATTGACGTTGCTAAATCAAGAGAAACACAAATCTATCAAAGCATCAATCTGAACACGCTTGGAAATAGACCAATGCACAAATATCCATCAAATAATTTAATTAATTCTCCTTATTCATCTCCAGTAAAAGAAATGTACAAGGTTCCACCACAATATCCATATTCACAACATGATGAAGAACATTTTGTTATTGCAAAAAGTCGAGCTTCTTATAACCCATCTTACAATCCTCCTCCAAGCTATTTAAAGACTCGAAAACAGATAAGGAGAAAAGATCGTCTGTGCCCATGGGAGCATTATGAATTACCAGAGCATGAACCTCTTCCTCCAACATATTCACAGAAACTTGCGCCAAAATGTTATCAAAGTCAGTTAGAGAGACTTAAAATGACTAGGAAAACAGCTGTCAGGAAATGATTTTATCGTTTGTTTTATGTTTTGTTTGTTTATTAAATTTTATGAAATACAAAAATATCGAAAATACTCAAATAAATTATATATTGGATTCTAACCAGCTCTAAACATGCTAGAATACTACAGAATTATAATCATAATGCCTAGAAGCCTTCATTATATGAAGAAAAATAATATAATGCTTTATTAAGGCACATAGCATATGAAAATACATATGTGAAAATGTTTATAAAAATAATGTAACATATATAAAGCTCAATTCCTTGAGGATATAATCTCAAATTTTTCAATTTCAGAGATAATGCCATGAAAATTGATTTCCAAGTCATTTGGGATCAAACGATTATGCTTTATAAAGCGTTTAGTGGTGAATATTTGATGGAAGAAAAAACATAATAAAAATGGAAATTTACACCATTCAAAAATTGATTTACCAGAAAAATTGAGAACAACGATTATTTTTCAAACAAAATAAATTTGTGATAATTATCAAATCATTGTAAACTTCACAAAAGTAATTAACGAAAATGTTCCTTAAATAGTGCAAAATAATGAACTGAGTGCTATAATGCACGGTTCCACTATCAAACAAATTATTTAATAAATTGAGAGAAAAATAAGAATGCGAATTTATTTAAATTAAATAAAATTAATGGGTTTGGAAATAATTAAAATAAATATATAATGTGTGCCTATTAATTGATATTTTAAATATAATTATATATGCCATTTTTGATAAAATGATAGTAGGTCAATTTTTTTCTCATCAACAAAATGAGATTTTGGATATTTATGTTAAGCCAAACTATGCGATTAATCGACTATAAAATATAATTATAATTGAATTGCACCTTTATTGTTGATGGAAGCGAATTTGATGAATCAACAAAAAATGGCCTGCGATCACTGACAATGCCAAATTAATATTTAAATAATTAATATTATTAATGACCTTTCTATCCAACGAATGAAAATGAATTTTGTTTAACGAATTGTAAATAAATCGCGAATTCATAATCCCAAAATAACAAGATGCACTATAATTGAATATTCATAACCATATAACAGCAATAATGAGCATATAATTGGATCAAAGTTGACGGGGAAAAACGAGTTTCGTGTGTAAAGAATTCAAAACATATTTTTTTTAGATAAAACAGAATAACTGTTGGCTCAAAAAAAAAAATTTTTTTTTTATATTACAAAATTGTTATCATATCAATTTTGAATGGTCAGGTCAGTTTTTTCCGATCTTCGAATCCGTATCTCACATCAAATAGCAAATTTGAGATATTTCTTATGCAGTACTACCCTTTTAAATACCAAAGCGTTTGCGCATTATTCGAAATTTTCGATTTTTGATTTCATTGCAACAGATGGCAATTTTATTATTGATTTCATTCTATATTTTTCTACATATCTATTTTGATATTTATTTCCAGAAAATTTTAAGATTTTACAATTTTCGTCAGATATCCAAAAAACCATGATCTGCACAAGATAGAACCAAATTAATTATATGAATAAATGAACCATTATTATATGCATTTGATGTTATGATACAAAGGTTAAATATCTATCAGAATATATTTTTCTAAAATGATGGTTGAAGAAGGCAAAATTTATTTTGAATGATTCTTAGAGCAACAAATTCTTGATATTTCAAGGATCTAGGCTTATGAATAATTTTTACTATTTATACATATTTAGATTTTATGGGAGTAGTGAAAAATTCTGAATTCTAGGACTCCGACCTGAGATCTGTCGCAAGGTCGGATATGATATTATACACTATTCAATTAACATTTATAACATTTATGAGGCATATAATAGGTTTGCAGAGTGCGAGCTAGAAAAAACGATACTTTCGAAATTCAACGGATTTCAAGTTTGTCAGATTATATAAAATGATAACCAAATATATTAATCTGATACACAGCCCAATCAAAATCTAAATAACAAAAATCGTAAAATCATTTTTTGTTCATAAAAATTTTCGTAAACAAATCGTAATAAATTTTATATTTGCCTTAGATCGCCGTTATCTAAAATTTTGAAATTATAATAGCATCATTGTGATCAATACTTTTACTGATAAATTAATTTTGATCAGATGTTAACGATTAAATTTCCTTCAAAAATTAGATGACGATAATTTATAGTTGAATCATGTTTAACGATTATCAAGCATTCAAAATAACTATTTTTGTCAAATTATAATTATTCCCATTCGCCTTGTTAGTCATATTTCAACAATAAACGATATGGATTTTTATTATCTCACTTTTGGTAAACAAACTCAATTTTAAAACAGCGAAATATGAATCGACTATGTATGTAGATGATAAGCCGTGAACCTTACAATTATAAATAATTTTTCCATCATATGTTTATTAATTGCCATAAAACAAAATTACATCAGAAAAATAATTGCGACCAAATAAACAAACCGTATCACGATCAAATTTTTCTGAGCCTGAATTAATTTTTGATAACATATTCAATTTTTTATTTTTATTATTAATAATGTTCAATTCGTCTACAACAGTTCAGCAATCTGAAAATCAGCAGTTTTACAAACCGGAAGTCTTTAAACCATTACCAACACTATCAATGCCTTTTGCTATGACTGAGTATCACACAACAAAGGATGTTTTAATCCCATTCAACCTTGCCGACTCAAATGAAGGCAAGTTCCATACCCCAGAAGATGCTATGCTTTACATCCGTGATCACTGTGCACGCCATGGAATAACTTTCAAGCGTTCCACAGCTTTACGATATTGTCAAATTTGTCAAGTTTATGAGCAAGCAGATGGTGGATATTTTTGCATGATGGCACTCGGCATTCCAACATTGAACCGTATCTATACAAAGATATCAAGGCTCGTATCAACACGAGTAATGAAGGAATATGCTCGCAAATAGATTTGAAGTTTCTTTTTAGAGACTTCATTATGGAAGTTCTTACCCTGCTTGGTATTAGTCTTGATAAATTGTTTTTCTATCTATAACTTCGAAAATTTTCGCCTTTGAGCCTATTTTAGTTGATAATAATGCCTTCTCAATTCATGCCGCCTCGAATGATTTTAGGAACTTCTTTCACATTTACAACATTTGTCAACAAAATTTTGGCAGATTTTGTTGTTTGCAAGCTCTCCTATTTATTAAGAAGATATGTATTGTGACGTAAATAGGAAAGATTATATTTTTGAGAAATCGTAAACTCTAGAATTCATTCAAAAGTCGACATTTGTAAAGTTTAGAAAAAACTCCTTCAATTTTTGAAAGTCAGTTTTTTTGACATGACTGAAATCCAAGGAATTGGTTCGTAATAGTTGAGGACAGCATTCCTACTATAACTAGTGAGTAATAAATTAGATTTTTCGGCATTCGACTCGGAAATATCTTTCCATATATTTTCATAAACCATAGATTTATGACTTCTAATAAAGCAGAAATCTCTACGATGACTTGCGGAAACATGATCTGATAGTTATTTTTATTGAGTCGTGATACAAATTGAAATTTGCTGAGTTTCAGCATTTTTGAGAATTTGCCATATTTGGCGGTTCCCTATTCCACCAGTCGATTGGAACATTCTATATTTTGAAACAAGACATATTTGTGGTGTGAAGCATATTCACAATAGAGATGTTCTACCAAGTCGTAACAAAACAACAAAAATAATTTGAATTCTGTCAACGTTACAATACACACGCAATTTTCTTTAAGATCATATTATAGAAATTATTCCTAATTAATCTACATGGTCAACAATTCAAAAAAGTCAAAATTTTGCTATACGATTTAATAATATTAAGGCAAGTTTTTATGTTTTCAATTTTTACTGTTGAAAAATCAATCTATAGGCATTAAAGAATTTATCAGTATATTCTTTTCAATTCATTTTTTTTTTCATTGAATTTGTAAACTTAACAATTATATAACGAACAAATAAACCTCCCAAGCATTAAATCTCCATAATATATTAATCATCAGCATCATTATAATGCGAATGTTGAGTTTAAAAAATAAAAAAGCCACAGACATAATATAAAACGGTCGTTTATCTACCTGTGCCTTTTTTTATGATGCGATAGGGTTTAATTTTATGTGCGAATACCTATCTTATCATGTCCACTATCGAAATTAAACAAATAAATTATCATTTGTTGTTGAAAATTCTTATCTTTTGATTTGTTGATATCTCAATATTTTTAATATAATGGTATTTGATATAAGAAAATCCTCTAGATCGTTGGTATAGCACTAATATATCGAGTTTTGCATGCTTATATGATAATAGAGCAATTTTCACGAAAACCATGGATCCTCAGATTCATAAAATAAAAGCTTATTCGACTATCATTGCCATTAAAACATAAAATATAGCAATAGTAGAACTAAAATATGCTATAGATCATGCAAAAATATGTTTGTTCATCAGGAAATATATCTTTTTAAAATTAAATCATGAATTATTAGTTAATTAAATATAAAATAAATATATCAAACCAAATATAGCCGATTTTAATATTTGATCATGCAAAATAATGGATTTTTGGAATGAATAAATATGAAAAAAATTATTCTAATGTGATTTTTCAACATTTACAATTTGCAATCATTACATATCAATATCAAGCAGTGATTTTAATCATTAATTAACGTGGAAGACAAATGATCAAAATCTCATGAATCAATTCAACGTAAAAAATTCAATTTCCAGCAAAATTGATTATGATTTAGGTATAAGTAGATCAAGCACACATTAAATTCCTAAAAAGAAAGAAATTCTTTCCAAAACTTGTCAATTTTTACCAAATTTTTCATGAGTGTTGCATTTATATGCAGGCAAAGTATAATTGCCAGTGCAACACCCATAACAACTTTTACGGTAGTGTATAGTGACTGCTGTACATCCGTTGAAGTGCAGTCAGCACCCTTGATATTGTCTATTTACACGCCAGATATAATAACGATTTCGAAATATTCAAAATCACAGACAACAGACCTAAATTATTTGATTTATTCAGTTAACATATCACAGAGAGGCTATTATGATGTATCAGAATTCGATGGATATTTTTATGTTATATCTTCAATTGCACGCGCGCAGGTTGTTATAACTACAATGAACTTTGCAGCGATAAACTGTACAGATATATTCATTGAAAATACTCCAGCTGCAGCCAGATATTTTAGATACGGAACTGATAACTTTTTTGTGACAAATGTTACAAATAAGCATTGCTATCTGTTTGCTGGTGTGCAAGGACAAACTGTGAGAGCGCGTATTGAGTTATGCCAAAATTGTCCAAATATCGAATTGCATGAAGGCCCAATCTTCAAAATAGCTTTCAGATCTGATTCTATTTATGAATATACACAACAATCTGATAATTACCCGTTTCTAATAACCGTGTTTCCTAGTGAAAATAATAGTGTTAAGATTGATTTACCATTTTTTAGAGCTGTTTTTAATGTAAGCAGACCAGATATGTATAATATAAATGGTTATAATGATTGGATAAGATTTTCATATACAAAACAGGATCCAAAAGTTATTGATATATATATTATTGATTGGTCAATATATGGTTTGTCCGGTCTTTTGCTTATTTTAAGCATTGCCATATCCGTTTTTGCGTTACACATTCATTGCAAGAATCTCAAATCAGGTCAATTTCTTAATTCAACTTATCCTTTGATCAGCAACAGAAATATCGATGAAATATTCGTAGATAATGCCACACGTTCGAATGATCAAGGTGTTGCTCTGAACAGATATTAATGATAATTCGATTTGTAATTTTTAACTATTTTGTGTATAATAAATTTTTTTTGTTGTTTTGTTTTGTTACATATCCAAATATTTTCGCGCATCAAATTTGATATTTTATATTCAATTTTATATATTTACTTGATTATTTTATAATTAATAAAGCTAATGTTAAAAGCAATGATTTATTTATCACAAAACAAAGTTATTTTCTTATGAAGAAAATTTGTCAAAAAATACAAATTAAATATGGCTAATTATTTGTTCTGAATGGAACAGCGTTACCCTTGATGAGAGATTCGATTCTCTTTAATTCTTGAACGTGTAATAGCTTTGGCAATATCTTCTTTATAGGATTGAAATAAATTGCCTTTATATCTGGTGTCGGCTCATTATCAATTAACTCTGCAGCCGTTGCTCTTTTGGATGGATCCTTTTCTAACATCTTTTTAAGAATTGCAGCTATTGATTGGTCGATCGATTCATAATCAGGTTCCTCTGATAATATGCTCTGACAAAGTTTCGAATGGTTTCCATTGCTAAACGGATACTTTGAAGTACATAAAGTATAGATTACAATACCAAGGTGCCAAATATCAGCGGCAAATTGGTCACTGGAATCCTCCTTGATTTCCTCTGGGGAGCAGTATATTATATCGTTTTTCTGAGTCTTTACAGCGGAGAAGAAATCTTTTAATCCGAGGTGGAAATTGTAAATAACCGGCACCATGTCCCTGTCGAACATGATGTTATCCAATGTGAGATGGTTGTGAGCAATTCCTTTTTGGTGGGCACATAGTAAAGCTGATAAAAGTTGTTTTAATATTAAATTAACATGATTTGTCGACATTTTTCCATTAGCGAGAACATACTCTTTAAGTGTTCCGTTTGGAACTCTCTCGGTAAAGATATAAATATAATCGCCGTAAACTTGAATACTGTAAATTCGCGGTATGTTTTTATGATTTAATTCTTTAAGCTTATTAAGTTTGTCCATAAATTGTGGGTAAACGTGATTTTCTTCTAATTTTTTAATATAATATGCCATACATGTTGCGTAATTTCCTTCATGATCACGAACAAGAATTGTTATGTAATCCTCTGACCTCGTAATCACGTCCAGGATTGTGTACTGGAATTCAGACGACCCTGCTGCCGCTCCTTCCATTTTCCTTATCGTTAATAAATTGAATTTTGTAAATTAAATTCAATACTTTATACCCCAACCGTTTGCTCTTAAAATATGATCGGCAGATTTAAATCAAGAGATTCATATGATAGGAAAAGCGTTATTATTTATATACATCGCGTTCTATAAACAGTGGAATTAAAATAACAAACGAAATCCAAATATTTCCAAAAAGACCAAATATCAAACTGACGAATTGCTGAAATTCATATATGAAACTATGCTATTTCAGCCGAGGGTAGTTCGGCCATTGTTATGATTTGAGACAGTTTTGCGAAATTTTCGGAAATGATTAATTCTTAACTTTATGCGTTAAATTTGTGATAAACGTACTACCCATATCATAGGCAATCAGATTAGAATGCGAAAAGTTTCATATTATGGCAGATTTTGTTCATCAATTTAATTCATGAATTGGAACAATATTTTCCATAGAATAATTCTAAATTGGAGGAAAAATATCTGATTTTATCGAGAAACATGTTCATTCGGTATATTTTTTTGCAAAATTATCTTTTCATTTATGATACCCATGCTTTAAAGTAATGTCAAATAAAAGGTTTATAAAGAGTAAAACAATATGATAGTAAATATTTGAATATTTTTATCCAAAACAATCAACACCTACATATTTTAACTTTGTATTTGCTTGCAACAAAAGATTGCCATTAATGTTAAAAACATTTGATTCATCAGAGCAATGTGAAAATAATTTGAAAAATAAATTATGATGAAAAAACATATTTGATGCCAAATTAAAGCTATCTATTCGGAGTTGTAGTAAAACATTTGCAACTCGCGCAGTTCTTCAACGGATAATTCATTTCCATTTACAAGTTTCTGTTTTAATTGGAATTTACTTGCATAATCATCCGTAAATTTTGCTTTTTGTGCAGTACATCTCTCTTTTTCTGCATTTAATTCAGCTTGTCTCTGCAATAATTGTGCTTTCTGATTCTCTTTGATTCTTATTTCCCTTTGCAATTGCTTTATGTTGCCATCTATTAGAATTTCCCATTGTGACTTTGCTATTTCTTCATCTACATCAGGAGTCGCCATCTGTTAAAATTTCCAGCGAAATGATAAAAAGTGACATCATTATTAAGGTTAAACATAAAAGTGACTCTGAAATTAAGGTTAAATGTAAAAGTGACATAATATTTTAGCATTTTTATAAACATGAATATTTTACTGAATCACTTATTTTTTAGGGAATATTTGGACGATTGTATTACAATTAAAGGCCAGATTTCCAATCATTCAATATTAAGAGAAAATTGTTATCTAATATCTGAAGCAACATTTGAAGGATTAGCTGCAGGATCTCATAATAATGGTGGAGCTATCGATTTTTATAATCTAATTGGCACATTATCTATAATTTCATCATCTTTTTTCGCAGATCGTGCTTATGATATATATGAAGCTAATGGTGGTGCAATATATGCATTATGTAAGACTTATTCATTTGATAATAGCAAGTGTACAAGCTGCTTATGCAACTGGAAAGGTCAATCAATGTTTGTTGACTCTTCTGATTCAATAAAACTCACAGAGACTGGTATATATCAATGTGCTTCACAAGTTTTGCCAGGACCTTTTTATTCAACATATCTTTGCCATGGAAATCTAAATGTGAATGGTTTCAATGCAACGAGAAACTATGTTTATGAATATGGTTCTGGGCTTGCATGCGAAAATTGTCCTGATGCAGTCATTCAACATGCAAATATCTTAACTACTGTTGGAAGAAATTCATTTTACGTTTGTTCGCTCCAAAATTCGCAAAGCATAACAAAATATTGCAATTTTATAAAGAATGAAGTAAGCACGCCAGGTGTTTTCATGTTTTCTGGCCAAAATATTTGCGAAAATTGTATTTTTTCGGGAAACACTGGAAATCTTGTTTCAATAAGCTGGGATCCTCAAGGACTACTTAAAATGATATCCTGCACATTTGATGTCCCACCAACTTCTTCTGCGTTCATTGAAACACAAAATTGCATAATTGATAAAAATGCGAAAGCCAAAAGCAGGAAATAAAATACTCATAACCATCTTTATATTATCCATTGTTTGTATAAACACATTCTCTATCTACTCAAAGATTTCAATTTTCATTTTTTAAATTCGATTCAGTAACAAGCTGTGTTTTACTGATAAATGAATTCAGAAATTAGAAATTTAGATTTAGTTAATGAAAAAAAATCTTAAAATAAATTTAATTGCTAAAAAATATTTGAATCTTTCGAATGATATAGTATTCCTATCATTCGAAAGAATAATTAAATATACATCGACATAAATAAAATAATCAATAAATAAAAACTATATAATATCGATATATTTGCTGAATATAATTTGAATTTTTCGAATTATATAACATTCTATGTTTTAGATTAATAATTAGATATAGATCAATGTAGATAAAATAATAAATAAACAAAAACTATATAATATCGCTTTATTTATCGAAAAATATTTGATTTTTTTGAATTAGTTAATTTTTCTAGTTTTAGATTAATAATTAGATAGAAATCAATGTAGATAGAACAAATAATAAACAAAAAATATATAACAAGCATCATATTTTCAAGATTTGATCTGAAAAATCATTATTTATTCGTCATAAACTAGTTTTGATGCTATAAAATAGTCATGTATCAAGCAATCTATTAAAAGCTAGTTTAATCAGCTAAATTAAACATAAAATTAATTTGCGCACGTTTAGAATATATATGGAAGATCCAGCAACTGTTCTCCAAAACTTTGACAAAGAAGTCGAGTGCAGATGCGCGTTCATTAGGTCGCACTCTGAGAATTTGAGCATTAACATGCTCAGCGCCTTGGATTTGGCTTTAATGGGAATTCCAGAGCCAGTCAGGAAGATGCCAGTCAAAACATTAATGACAAAGTATGATGGAGACATCATCAAGGCTTCTGCTGCCTTCGAACAGGGTGAAAACGCAGACCAGCAGCAATTACAATTACAAAATCAGAAGAAGAAAGGAGTACAAGCTAAATCTCCTAGAACACCAATTGATACATCATCTCCATTTGCGTATGGCACGAAGGCAAAGAAAAATGCTGCAAAATAATGTTTGATAAATTATCCTTTCGAAATTATCACTGTATTATAAAAATATCATAGAAAACCATGTTTTTACTATTTAACCAATAGAGTTCTAGTTATAAATTATTTGATTTTAAATCCAAATAATAAAATATTCATTCTCAGCATATTTAAACATTTGCATCGCTTGACATATGTTATATATAGTTGATTTGATGCGATAAAACTGCTAAAAAATGAAATTTGATATAATTGTTAAATTTTGCTCCAAAAAATTGATTTTCCTATGAGCAAAAGACATTCATTCGAGTTATAATAGTAATATGATTGCTCTTACATTTCTAGTCTTTGTCGTAAATCTCTATTGAACAACAAAATATTTTGATTAAGCCGTGAGCTAAATAATCTATATTTTCAGCATTTGCATCTGTAACTTTGATCCTTAGTAAGCTTCTTACGCGCCCACAAACTGCAAAACAATCTAAAACCTCTGTTTTCAGATTATATTTGCGAACAAGCATTTTTGATACACCTAATGCACGTACTTTTTGTATATTCAGGTAGTTCTTTAGATTTTCGTTCTGATCAATGCCTATTATCTGATAAGAAGTCTCGTTTTTTTCTGGTGTTGTTAAATTTTGAATGATTTTGCCACTTTGCACGTATTTTCCTCCTCTAACTATGACATAGTCCGATTTTCTGTCCATACAATCGAACAAACAAAGCGCGTTAACAATTTCATTTTCGATTTGAACTTTAAAATGCTGAATTGTCTTCTTAACTATATTTATTGGGCTATATGTAGGGAATTCTTGCTTCGTATTAATGTTTGAGCGTGAAACTTCATGATATATTTCTATTTTTTCTCTTTTTTCCTCGCCTGGAGTGTAAAAATCATTCGGATCTGTTTCCAATGCCTCTATTATGTCTGTTGGTAGAATATCTTCGTAGGATCTATCTTGGCAATATTTAGGAGGGCAATAAAACCTTGTCGCTCTCATTTTGAAATGAAAAATATATTATTTGGTTGTTTTATATAGCCATTGGCATTTATTTTCGTAGATTCGTTACTTTTTCATAAAACGATTTTGTGCTTCCAGGAAATACAATTAAAAGTATAATCAATCAATAGAAAACAATTCATTTGTTAAGATATTTTTCTATGCAGGTGACACAGAGAGCGTATTTAAATTCCCCAATGTCAGATTCATCAACAGAAATATTAATTACAAAAATTACGGCGAACCAAAACATGAAAAAGTAAGAGATAACGTTTACAAAGCTACTGTTGACATCACTACATAAGATAAGCTGTACATCAAGACCATATCCCTTCAAAATGCTCATGATTTGTCGCCGTTGGTTTAGGATTACAATGAACCCATTACGCACACAAATACGAATGTCATGATGTTCCCATTTATTGCGAACGAAACATATATAGTTGGCGTCAATGTTGAGAATTATGACTTCTTCGCGATGTGACATGTCAGAAAAGATAACACAGACGTAAAATGCATTATAACAAATACATGCCTAAAATCTAAATGTGAACAGAACAGTGAATTCTTTCGATATTTTTATTTTTCCTTCGCAAGAATGGAAAGAATAAATGTGATCAGCCAGAATGTGCTTGTGGAGATTTGTTTAACATTTGGTATGAATTGTCAATGCCATACATGATGGATTCATACTTCAAAATATTTTTCGCGAGAAATTGGTGTAGATGATGTCGACTATTATCATTCATGTGCGTATAAGTTCGAAAAGATGAAAGCGAAAATCGTCAAATATATTGCGTACAACTTTCACATGTTGACTGATCGAATCCCAGAATACGCATCTACATACAGCATCTCACTCATCGAAGAGATCACGAAAACAAAGACCTCAGACCAATGAACGAGGATGGATATGCTCGTGTCAAATGCAAGATATGTTATAAAAATAATTCTTGCGTCAGGATGAAGACAGACTATTCGTTCACCTTAAGTCAGCGTAGAGATCAGGAGTGAGTGCCTAACTAGTAGCTTTCAACAAAGACAATTCTGACGTCATTCAACGATTCACACAGTTTAATTGTTTCAATTAAATCTCTGAAGTTCATAGAGTTCCAAATTGTGTATTGAAAGTGTAGCCATGCAATAGGAAGCTTGTTTGTGTTAGGCGTTTAGATGCTTGATACAAAAACTTAAATCTCAAAGATCGTCACTCGATAACAAGATATTGGCGTGTTAATACTTATGATTGAATGCATACGATGATTAAATACGAATCAAAAACCAAAGTTATTCGACTTGATTAACTATAAAAAGGAAGGACAATTTACATATCATGTACATTAGAATAAACTAGCATATCTTATCAATCAGATTGCCGACGGGCCTAAATTTTTGAAATTCTCGACTTCTAATCGAGGAGGGTCAAGAGTGAATGACCATGAATCGCAGAGGAGAAAGTTCATGCTAACGATGTTAACTTCATTTGTGTTTTTGAGATAGTCAGAAATTTTGTTAATAAACGATTGAGAATCTGGAGAATTATAGTGCGTGTGTACCGTTGGAATGACTTCAAAGGTCCTGATCCTGATCTGAGGGAGAGGAATAGATCGGTAATGCTCTAGAGTTTCAAGAAGGTTTTTTCGCGGAGCTTTCCTGCGTCGCTCATTCATGAGAGGCATCCCTTTGCAGTCACACTCGATGCGAACTGCGCGGTCTGTTCCATCATTGATAATAAAGGCTGCAAAGTTTCTGACTTGCATTCAAAATTTTGCAATAAATTTTTGACTTTCACTTTAAAAAGTGGACATTTGACGTGTAAAGAGTCAAAAATATGAATGAAATTACTACTGTCAAAGTCTCTTCAAAAATGTATCAGAAGCTTGAAAAAGGTGTATCGTCAAGAGTCTTTTCATGCTGTCGACACCTTTTTGACAAGACACTAGTCAAAAAACCTTGGATCAGAATTTTTGAGTTTTTCGTTTTGTTCAATACGTGTGGCAATTACATGTATACACATAACATATAATTTTACATGACAGATTATCATATTTTGAATGATTTACAAGTCATTTTATCAAAATTTTACAAAACTCATTTTTCTAAAAATCACTTTTCTAGACGCTTTTGCCATCAACATTGTTAGCAAAAAGTGAAACCAATACATTGTTTAAGAAAGTTAGCAAAAGTCGAGTAGTAATCATTATATATATTTTGGATTAATGTCTTTAATGAATATTAGATAAAAATACTATCTATCAACTTTATTTCTATTCTTAATTTTTAATTACATTAGTCTAAATCGATATATAAATAATGAAATCTATCAAAATGAGAAATTATAAATTGTTAAGCGATTGTATTGAGATAATTAAGGTTATGGATATATTTTATTAATGTAACTGATCATTTTTCATATGACCCAAACTGATATCGAAGTTTTTTCAGGAATTGCAGAAATTTATTTTTCGCTGCGTCCACAGTTAATGGTCAATGTAATAAAGGAACTACAAGACTTTCCACAAAAGAAAACCTTTAGTTCAGAGTTAATCGATTCATTACATGCAGACAAAGACTTCAAGAACCTAATATTAGATACATTCGAAAGAGATGTCAAGATGTCATCGCGCCGCGTTGCTCAAATTTGTCATAATATCCACGATTACTTAATTCATTCATACGTGATTTTAAAACGCATCCTAAATTCAAGCCAACCAATATTTGGACAAGTTATTAAAATCATTGGCGAGTATTTAACAGGAAAAATGGAATATAAAGATGCTCACGCAATTTTAATTGCCTTAACGAACAATGTTTCGATTGTTAGGTTAATGAGTAAGAACTACATAGTCGCAGATAACCCAGAGCAAGCTGCAAAGCAGGCAAATGGCCCAATTCCAAAAGTTGAAACAGCACCGCTTACGCAAACATCCGTAGATGAACTCGGGATGCCGGACTATGGTGTTCCAGATGTAATGATAACAAAAGTCGAAAGAAAACAAATTTTCAAACCAGATCCAGATGATGAAGAAGATAAGCACAATAGAGAGGTTGCGAGCTTGATTTCGATATCAGATATCGATGTATCACTTGCTATGGATGAGTATCCTGAAATTCCAGACTTAAATGCGGAATTTTCAAATACCTGCTTCTTATTGACAGATGTTCGCGGATCACATAAGGGTGATGGATGTGGATACTCATACACAGACAATTTCAACATTCACTTCACTCCAGCATTTGCAAGTCCAATAATTCAAGACAGATTTAATATAAACGCAAGATATTCATTTAAAGATTTCGATTTAGAGTCAAATCAAGAGCAAGAGGATCCATCAGCTGAAATCCTCACGGATCAAATTTTTATGAAAGACAAATTCGAACGCGCGTGCCTTGATTTATGCACATTAGATCATGACTATAACCTTAGATACGTTATTAGCCAGTTGTATTCAACAAACAACGTCACGTATATAATTGATGCTATGTCTAAGAACAAAAGCGTCTTTTCAGATGTCGTTCTACCTAGAATACGCGAAAGATATCTGAGCGAATGCATGATTTACAACAGTAAAATAGCAGAAGCATATTGGCAACAAATTCCTTTGGCTCCGCTTTCCTTCTCACCATACAAATATGTAAACGACTCCTGGAACTATTTGTTGGATTATGGAAAGCAGAAATGCAAGAAGATCGAAGAAATTTGCCAAAGATTAATTTTCACACCAATAGAAACAGCAGCAGACAGTGGATACACAGATATGAAACTGAATATCGTCGAAGTTGAGTTTATTGAGAAATATATCGCATTCTACAGATTATGGTTATTTAAATTTAAGCCTTTATGCTTCCCATGCGGCAATTTCGCAATATCTGCCTTTGCCTTCCCATGGGATCTCGTTTTCAATGCTCTCCCAGATGAAAAAATTGTTAAATCAGCGATTACAACAACAGATCTTCGCGATCTCAACAAGAAGATCAGTTTAGCCATCAAGGATCTTGATGAGTCAGGAAAGAGATCGAAAGGTGGCCAAAATGCTGATCAGACACAAGTTTACTGGAAGAAAGAAGACAACAACACAATCAACTTCCATGTCCTTTTATAATATAAATTTTTTTGTGTATTTGTATGCTAATTATCAATGATTTACAACCAATTTTGATACTTCTAGTACTACTATATTCAGGTAGTTATTTGGATTGATATTTGTTCTGATCAATGCCTATTATTTAAAAAGAAGTCTCAATGGAATTACTAGAAATTTCGAAAGTCAGACTTTGACATTGTTTTGATTTTCTGTCCATACAATCGAACAAGCAAAAACACACCAACAATTTCAAAATGCTGGATTGTCTTTTTGGCTAAATTGGACTGAAATATGGAACATCATACTTCGTATTAATGTTTGAGCATGAAACTTCGTGATATATTTCTATATATATATAAGAAGGCAGTCAAATCTTGTAGCATGGAATCACAATGGGGAGTTGATTTTATTCCATTTATTCTCTTCATCTAATGTTTTATCTGCTATTAATTATGTAAATTTCGAAAATGTTTTGATTTTTACAATTTCCACAAATATTACTCATATTAAAAAACTATTTCATGCGTTGCTAATTGGAATAGAGTTTGATAGATATGTTTTAATATATATCTGTTGACAGGTTTTTCCGGTCACTATATTTTCAAAGAAAATAATTGACTTTTTTTTTTCAATTCTTCTTCGGGAAAAGCTTCTTCGTGAGCCATTCTCTTACAGGGGCATCATATGTCTTCATGCACAAATATGCCTGAATGAATGCAAACACAATAACACCTAAATTGACCATAACTGAATTGAAGTATGGCTTCCTTTCGTGTGTGTATACGTAAGCCATTTGCATGTACATAATTGGGTAGTGAGTGATATACAGTGGATAAGAAATATCACCTAAGAACTTGCAGATCTTCATTTGGATTGAGTCACTGTGCGTTGGGCTTCCAACGCCGAGCAAGATAACAAATGGGAAGACAATTAAAATGCTAAAAACATTGAAAAAGCCGTTTGCGATATGATCTGCTCCACCAACACATGGAACGAAGAAATCAGCAATCAATATCAAGCTGCAGACAATGAAGCCGTACTTGAATTGAATTTTGAAGCCTGTCCTATAGATAAGTAAACCCAATAAAAATGGAGCCAATAATCTTGTCATTGCGATGTATATTTGTTCACCTGTCAAACACCAGCCGCCAATAACAGTATATTTCTCTTCGATTCTCTCCGGAGTCAATATTTTGAAGACATTCAAATTCAAACATAAGTCACAAGTCAAGAAACATGAGCAAAGAACTAATATTATCAATCCCCATGTAGGAAGGAATCTAAATAGGAAAGCATAAAGAATGTTTGCCAAGTATTCATATGTTAACGACCAGCAGGGTCCGTCAAATGGGTTTGTTTCCATCCATCCGCGTGCATCAAGTGAAGGAGGCAACGGAATCATGAACAAGCACATCACATATCCAAGCATAATTTTCCAGCCAGGAACAGTTCCAATCATTGGGAATGCATCAGCACCGAAAAAGTATAAGCATAGGCCAATTGTTGTTCCCATGACAACCATTGGATGCAATCTTACAAGCCTTCGCTTGAAAAATGTCCAAATTGACATTCTGTCCCATCTATCATCGTAAGCGTAACCGATAACGAATCCAGACAAGATGTAGAAGAAATCAACTGCTAAATATCCATGATTCATTGCATGGTCAGCTATTGTCGTTTGATAAGCTTCTAAAATGTGAAAGATAACAACAAGAACGGCAGCCACACCTCTCAAACCGTCGAGTGCTTCGTATCTCGTCTTCGAAGCTAAATATTCGTTCTTGGCCAGTAGAGGTTCGTTGTTCATTTTACAAAAATTTTTGGCAGAATTTTTATTATGTGGAGAAAACGAAAAAACAAAGACGGATATCATATAAGTACACATTTTCTAAGCTTTTTATCTTTTCCAAACGCAATTTTATAGCTTCCTTTATTTTTCATATAAATCTGACATGTAACGTGATAAATCTGACATAGTGTCAGAGATCCTTATTTTAAAGGACGAAAACATTTGGAGCGAAAATTGGTTATGACATATTGATACCATTCTTTGGAATATCAATAGATATCTAACAACAGGCAGTAGTGTTTGGTCGCGCTAATCACCAATAACTATTATAAACTAAGATACATAACTACGATTTAATTTCGACAAAATAGTATAGATTTTTATAAGTTGAGAACAAATTGTTTAAATATTCTATAGACAGTACCAAGTGTGGTATTATAGATTCCCTGCAAGATTTGGAGCGAATATCGCGGGTCCTTCGAAGTTTCCACTTCTTTGATCATATACACAGGTATGTAGAAATATGACATGTAGTTCAACTCTCAATATTGAGTTACATTTCTATTTCATATTTATTGTTTTTTTGGTCTTGATATATGAATTGAGATCTCAAAGTTATAAAATCTCATTTCTATGTACATTTGATTAATTATCAAAAATATTTTTGTAATTTTCATCAAATACACATTTCAAAAGTTGATTTTTATCTGTAAACAAGTAGCTGCTTTCTCAGTATATTAGTGAAAAATGATAAAAAATATCATCAATGATTTTATCGACAAGATATGCATCTAATATTAAAATCTATCAGTGTTTAATTTAGTATGTGATTGTATCCGTGATGTGCGCATCTAATATCAAAATCTATCATAAATTGACGATGTTTGTGAATTAATCGTCGAAATGAATCTGACGGACATCTCTCAATTTTATTTTCGGCCAAAATTGATATATTTTTGATGGTTATATAAATAGGACCATCATCCATTTTTTAATCTGACACTTTACAAAACAGTTGGAGGCCTAAAAGATTTCAACTTAAATATAGTTTCCAAGATTTAGTATAAAATGTAGATATCATAGGATGAGTTTCAGTCTCCAAATTAATTAAAACCCATTTTTTCCAAATTTTGCCTGATATTAAAAATATAAGAGTTATATCATAGATAGATTACGTATTTCATAAAATTATTCGAAAAAAATTAGAAGATAAAAATCGTCATTAATGATTTTCCTTCAAACATACAAAAATAGGTTGTAGATATCATTTGTGATTGCTTTATTATAAAATTAACAAGATCCGCAAATCTGACAAGATATCAATCAGGGGATTGCCAAACTAAACAGGGGTGAAAACAAATAAAAATAGATTTCCCATGCATTCATCTCTGGGGTATTGCAAAACAAGTAGAGTTACACAATCCTACCTAAACAATGCATTATCGCTAATACATTTCTATTGATCCTGCAACTATACTTTACATGTCAAAAAGGTTATTTTTGACATGTAAGCCAAAAATTTTTAAGTCAATCAAAAATGCAAAATATCTTTTTAAATGTCACTCAAACAATTATGAATTACTTGCAGAATGACCAATCTAATGAAGAGCAAGCTGCTGATATGGTTTACGGTACCAACGCTAGTCTTTCAACAATTTGTTCGGTTTTCTGGACATTTGTCAACATTTCTAAGAGCAATTCTACATATGAAACGCGCATTAAACTGCTTGGAAAAGAGTTGGCAATGAAAAATCCGATGATTACTCCTTACTTTTTCTTAACAATGGATAAATCCGACTGGAACTCAATGGGAATACAAAACATCCCACAATTCATCAAGAATTTTCAAGCGTTTTATCAAAGCAACACATTTTCGCAAAATCAATTTTTTAAAGATTCACCAGAAGGTTTTGGCCGACTATTACTAGCAATATACTATGGTAAATACGAAGATCTCATCAGAATTTGCGGTGAACATAGAATAGATCCAAGTGTTGTCTTAGATATAATATTCGAAGTTTTTGATTCAAATCCAACAAACGAAATTTTCAATTTAATCAAGCAATTCCCAACTGTTCGCGTATATCAGTTCTTATTACATCGCATGAAAACGCATTTCACTGCAGGAATCAGTAGAATCGTCGGATATTTCTACGAAAACGAGATATTTAGCGACAAATCCCTTTTGTCTCTATTTACAAACCAAAAGGAATCGTTTTATGGATTATATGATTATTATCAAAAAGCAGCAAAAAATTTCGCAATAGAACTGCAAAAGCCACTTACTACTCTCCCGGGTGAATCGAAAGAGAACTTTTATAAGCCTTCTTTCATTGAAGCAAGAAAAAGATTCAATGAAGCCAAAGATGTCATTGATTCTTTCCCTCTTTTCTTAATGTTAAAGAAGTTGGATGGCGATGAATTCATCCACGCGCTCAAAGTCCTTTCTGCATTTGATCCATGTCAAATTCAAGAAATTTGCGAAAAAGTCAAGAATATTGTCATTGAGTCTTTCAAATCAAGAAATCCCAACTTTGAGCTTCTCGTGTATCTTGGGGGCCATATTTGCGACCCAGAATTCATTAATATGGTTTTAGACGTTGAAAATCTTCCAGCATCAATTTTCTCATACTTTATCCTTCCAGCAATGGCTATGTCTGATGTTCCATGGCAGATTTCAATCAGAATCTTCGATATTCTTAAATCAAGATTCACATTCTCACAAAGACGCGAAATTTACGATAGATTTGACTCATTCCAGTTCAGAAGTGTCGACCAGATGCTCATTGTCGCAAACACAAAGAGAAAAGTCGTTTTCGCGCTAAAAAGAGTTTCCAAAAACACAGCAACGAAATTTGCTCCAAAATTTTCGCGACTTATTCTTCGCGCTCCATCAAATACAGCCACAGCACTACTTGAGTTTATCGGTGACAAAGTCCCTTATGACAACGAGTCTGTCATAAATTTGGTTTCTTGTTTATCAAGTTTGTCTTTCGACATGCTTCTTGACACATTTTTGAAGAACATCGACGCGAAAAACATTTTCTCGGCAGGAAAGAATATCAGCGAGTGGCCCGAAGATGTTGCGACATTTTTGTCGAATGTTTTCACAGAAAACTACAACGAAATGGACTTGGCTGCTTATGTCAATATTTTGTATTCAGGTATCGCATCATTTTCGACTGCTCACGTTTGCCTGTTTGCTATATTAGTCGAGAGGATGTGTGGTGTTGAATACAGAGGCAACTTGACTAAGGCGCAGTACAACGAGCGCTACGCAGATAACTATTTAGTCACTAAAAGAAGAGTTATCGCCGACGATGTTTCTACGAGCGAAAGCTTTACTACACGCTCGAAACACATGAAAGATACGCTGCATAATGATAATATAGGAATTAGAATCATAGCAGCTCTCGATCTTATGAGGCACGTTCTTCCATCAATGTCAGCAACAGAGTCTTTATCGGACAGACTCGATCACATACAATTTGCTATTATAGAAAGCTGTGAGCCGATGGATCTGACGACGATGAAGATTGCTCCGAATGAAATAATGGACGCTTATGGACTCAGCCTTGAGTGTGCTTTCCATCTAGTCAGAGCCAGCTGCTCAGAAGAATGCGCAAGACAATTAAGTCCTTCGATTATTCCTTCAGACTTGTTCGAGATGTTTTGGAGATTGCAGCCAAACGATTTCCATGTGCCAGTCAAGTTTGTCCAGTCAATTGTAGAGAACTGGACAGAAAGAGCTCAGCACGTAACAGACAAAGCTGTCATTGAGCTGAACATTGAAGTCTTGAAGACAGCGAGAGAAAGGCAAATCAAACGCGCGAAAGAAACAGAAAAGAAGATAATCGAGCGCGGCGTCAACTGGTTCAAGACTGAGGAAGACTACTGGAACTTCGTCAAAATCTGCGTGATTCCGCGCACAATATTTTCAGAATATGATGCTGTTTATTGTGCCTTCTTCATTAATTCACTTTTCCACAATGTTGCTCACATTGATATCATGGCTATGATCAACGCTTTACTTCGCAACTTCCATTTCATTGTTTACTCCAGCACATTGGAAGAAGCGCACAGCTGTGCCATATTTATAACTAAGCTGATGAAGTCGATAAAGAACTTAGAAGAAAAAGAAAAGATGGCTGAATTATTGATGCAGAAAATCATGATTTTGCTGAACAGAATGGAAGTGAACTGCTTGATGAATGCAATTGAAGTCTGCTCAATTCTTGTTGACCACTTCCCAGACAGCGATGATCACTTCGATATGCTTTTCGCTGCGATAGAAAACATCAGGAACGAATTCGGTCCGCCCCCAGAAAACTTGAATTTAAAGTGCAACTCGTATGAAGGAAAACTCAAGAAGCGCAAGCGCCAGAGAAAAGAGAAGATGCAGGCAGACGAAGAGAAGAAGAAAGCAGCAATGACAGAATTGCAGCGCGAGGAGCAAAGAATACTAAGAGAGAAGCAAGAACGCGAAGCAGAAGAGCGTCGCCAGAAACAAAAGATCGAAGACAGAAGATCATCGAATGTCCACATCGAAGACAAGAGACGCCCAACCCCTCAGTCTGATGATAGAAGAAGACCAGTGCCAATCGATGACAGGCGCCGCAAGGATGATGACGACGACCGCCACAAATCGAGAAGAAGAGATGAAGATGAAGAAAGATACAGAAGAGCTGAAGAAGAAAGAAGATGGAGAGAGGATGAAGAAAGAAGACGCAGACGTGAAGACGATAGAAAACGCGATGATCATCGCTATGATGACCATCGCTATGATGATCACCGTGGAAGAAGATAAAAAAAAAATTGTTAAATATAAAATATTATAAACGACTCATGGGCCATACATAATTAGCCCATAAATTAACTCATTAGTCCTTCACTTTTGCTCATGAATAAGCAGGGGTTGCTTGGAGCACTATCGAATAAAAAAGATGCTATCGAGTTTTTGTTATGACTTTGTTGTTCTAATTTGATTTGACAATCATTTATATATCGGAATTCCTTGATTAATCTAAGATTTTATACTAATTATAAAAAATATTGAATTAATCTTAAAAGCAAAGCATGATAATATTGATGAAAAAAATAAAATGTGATTGAATAGTAATTGTTCTCAATGGAAAATGATCATAAAAATTTAAAGGATGCCTGTGGATGATCAATATGTTCTTGGATTATATCAAAAACAAAAATGTAGTGTAGCAAGTATTGTATACATAGTCATGAAGTTTATTCCAGTGCTAACATTTCTGTTCATATCCTATCTAAATGAGATAATTCAATTCTTAATTCTCTCTGTACTTGCAATAATCAACTTCTGGCTAACAGAAAACATTTTTGGCATGCAGTTGATAGGCTTACGATGGTATTTTCATTGGGAATCGGATATGAACGGATTCAAAATTAAATATTATTCTAAACCGGATCCATTTGTTCCTTTACCTCTAGATTTCAGTGCATTTTGGAACGCTTTCTTTGCCGTAATCATTACTTGGTTCATCCTAATTTTTATCGAACTTTATAAAAAGCAGATAGATAGACTATTACTTTGTTCACTTATTTTATTCTCGGAGATATTTAATTTTATGATGTTTGTTAAAGCATTTAAGCTTGCAAAAGATGCACATGAACGAAACGTCCTTCAGCAGGTTCAAGACGAAGCTGTTTCATTCCCAATGGCTCAATCAGATGATAATGAAGAAGAGACTACTGCTGATCAAGTTGTTGACGAGGAATTTATTAAACAAATTCAAGTCAGTGCTTCTGATGAGCAAAGTGATGCAGAAAACAACATATTACAACCAGATGAACAGAAAACAGAGGTTTAATATACGAATTTTATAAAAAAAAAACTTTGCTTTCACAAACTTCCTCAATATTCGTCTAAATCAAAAAATGAAAACGCCACACTTATCAGCTAATTGTGCATGGGTACATGGAATGATATTAGGCTTCAACTAATAGGTTTCATGTTCACATTTCCAAAACTTCGAGTTTGAATAAAACACTGAATATTTGCTCCAAAAGTCTCATAACTTGCAGTATACATACACATACATATTTAAACTTATCCATAATATCAAAACAAAAATCTGAGGAATTGACTTTAAAACATCACAATCATATCATATATAATCGATCAAAAACAAATATATTATCACACTAACGCTATATATGCTTTTGGTATGTATAAAACTTTAAAACAAAATATTTGTGAAATTGAAATATTATCTAATTAGAAACATGAGTTTATATGTTAATTATGCTCGTATATGCTATTGAAATAAAGCCATACATTCTAATCCATTGTTAACATATATTTTATACATAATGTCGATTCATTAAATGACAAAGATAATATTACAGTGGAATCTTTATTATAAAACAACTATATTAGACTATTGGTTGGTAAATAAATAATTATTTTATCTATTTAAAGATAAATAAAAATAAAAAAAATTAAGCATATGGATATCATTATTTGTTAAGCATTATCACTATATGCATACTGGATTGTAGAATGTTAGAATTCAACTACTATTTGGATTGCGAGGAATAAATTCAGAAATTTATCCCAAAATATATGATATTCAATCATCATTACTCTATGGTAAACTAAATGCAATTAACAAGCTCTGGGTTGAAATATAATTAGTTGTTCTTGCAGATAATTTCATATTTTAAATTCCCCATACGTGAGATTATTAGATATATGCTATATATACAGATATATTAAGTTGTATGGTATTATTATCCTTTAAATTAATCTTCTTATTGAATCATGTTTATTATATTCATTGAAATGATAAAATTTAACATTGATTAACTATAAAAGAACTAATGATAAACATAAACGATTTAATAATTGAAGATAATATTATGGCAACATAATATATGAGTATTTATTCGTCGATTTTTTGTAAATAGTATTAATACACAAGTGTATGAATGTTGTTCTATTTGAAAAGTGATTAATTAAAAGATGCATACGAGAATTGCTTTGTTTGCTTGTACAGTTTCATGATAGAAAGTTTTCAAACTGTTGAAAGCGTTTCTAAGCTCCTGCATTGATGATTTTCTGTTTTTAAGCCAGTTGTTCGGATAAATTTCACAGTCCGAAAATTTCTTAAAATCTGCTTTCTTGAGATAAGCCTCGATGTCAACCGCATCTAACGCCTGGGATATTCTTTTGACGTCCTCGGCATAAGTTAATCCGAAAAATCCGGAATCTTCTTCGTATTTTGTTTCAACACCAACAATAGCCTCACTCAATGGATTCCCCACAACTGGAATTCCAGCTGTGACGCCATTAAATAGGAAATGGAGGCCATCCCACAGATGTTCAATATCTAAATATTCAGCTTCTTCCTTATCCATTTCATCATCTGCTTTTTCGAAAGTATCCTCGCTGTTAAATATAGCTTCACCTGTCTTTTTATCAACGCGCAAGTAACAGCCAATAAAACCCATTTGATCAAGCCGTCACTTTTATCATATCATTAACCTTAATTAAAAACTGACCGAAGATTATAACAGTGGAGCAATAACCAGGGATAAAAAGTGAGACCAGGGATATTCTCAATTTTCATGTAAACCTAAGAAAATTTGTCAC
>MRSU01009457.1:0-14399 GCA_008369845.1 Trichomonas gallinae
TAGTCGATGCACACAGGAGTGATTCATATATTGGTCACAAGAATGCGGCCTTAAAGCATTTCTGTGCTCCAAAAAGACTTAAGTTCTAGGACCGTTATGATTTTAACGTCATTTCTATCGTCATTGGTACACCTCTATTTGTTGGTTGTCAAAATATTATTTTACATGTCAAAATAATTATGTAAAGATATCAAAAAAATCACTTTTCATGTTTTGTAAAGCAATAATTGTCAAAATTATTACTTTACTTGTCATGATAAAGTCTTGATAGTCAAATAAAATTTTTGACTTGTCAAAATAAATTTTACGTGTCATGATATGTAAAGTTATCAAAAAAATTACATGTCATATTTTGTAAAGTAATATGAGTCAAATCTTTCTTTACATGTCATAATATTTAAAATTGATCTTGTCAGATTTTTTGTTTACGTGTCATTTTTAAAATTATTCCCGTTCTCGATAAATATAATATATATGATAAACAAATACTAACATTTATTTTTTCTAGAATAATTTCTTAACAGGCTGATGTAATATATTGAATGAAATCTTTGGTCTTAATATAATATAAGAAATTGATGTCACTAAGAGTAATGCGACGATGATGAGCGCATGTATATAGTTTGGAGACTTCGTTGAATAAATGTGGAGAGTCCTTTCATTTCCATCTTCTTCTAAAATCGCGATCCAAGAATCTCCACCTATAATCTTCGTGAAATTGGAATTTCTGATTGATCTCTGTACATCTAGCGAACTTACGACGTTAAATAAGTTATTTAATATTTTAACTTGTCCATTATTTGTCAAAACAACAAAACTCATTCCCATCTTGCTCATTGATGTCATTTCTATATCAGCTGGACGCTCAGTAACCCATCCTGCTGTTGATCTTTTGTATAAGAAAATTTTTCCAATTTCAGGAAATCCTGCTATAATATAATTATCATTATCGAAGTGTAGATAAGGCTTCATTTGTTGTAAATCAATTTGTGGATTGTGAACAACTTTAAACGAACTTTCGACCTCAAGCAATGAGTTATATATGTGAATTGATACAGGTCTTGATGTGTCACGAGACATAGTCGCGAAATATCTGCCACTTGGAGAAGCAGAAACAGCAATTCCGAATAAAACAGTATTTTCGGGCGAGTTTAGTTTTCTTTGAGTTCCATTCTTGACAATGCATCCTTTATTCTCTAGTGGTGAACATGCAACTACCAAATTATTGTAAAATGATGCGGCCATTGTTTCACCATATGGAATTAAAGGAGTATCCAGAATTTCGTCGGTAACTTTGCCAGGAGTAATTGTTGTGATTATTGGACCTGGTTTTCCCCATCTATAGGCTGCTTGAGGCGAAGATGCGATAAATCCATTTTTTATTGGAGCCAATGAATAACCTAGAGATGAATCTTCGCCATTAACAGATATTGAATTAGTCATTTTTGATGATCCTATTGCATAAACGTTTAATCGTGGAGGAAATCTGCTGATTGAATCAGAAACTTCAGCTACAGCTAAGAATCTGTCAGAACCAGCCAAAGAAACCATTGCTGTCTTCTTGCTAAGCTTTTTGCTCTCAATATGATGGAATTTTAGAGAACTGGACAAGCTAAAACTAAAAAACAGCAACATTTTCGGAATTCTCACTTTTTCTTTAATTTTATCAATAGTATATATCCAGTACACATATTATTTCACTTTTTACTTACAAACTATATGTCAAAACAATGAATGAGGAGTACAAAGATTCATTCAGTGACAATTCTATTGAAATTAGTTGATGATTTACAAGAAATTAACGATAAACAGACACAATATTGGGGAAAATTTAAAGTTCCAAAATTATTATCTTCGGTTATCATGATTCTATATAATAACATCGAACAACTAGAGGTAAGTAATGAGAACCTACAAATATTGCTTGATAAATTAGCATTTATTTTCAAACCAAAAAATATGAGCTTTACAATCTTTTAAATTGCCCATTTTGAATTTACACAATGAATATAATATAGTGAGTGGATTCTGACCTCAAATGACTATAATATAAAAAAAAATATGAAATATCTTGTATTTTGCAAAAATTATATCGAAAATAGTAAAAGTATAACGATTTATATGGAATCAAATCAAAGAAAATGAATAAATCCGAGGGGTGAATAACATCTTTAAGTAATGATAATTGTCTTGCGCGAGACACCTACGCCATCCTTTGAGTATTCTTCCTGGCGAGATTCGAATGTAATTGTACGGCCAGAATATTTCGTTGTCGATGAATTTGTTTCCTTCAATTCACCAGAAGATGAAGAATGTTTGTCTTTCTTCCTGAAAACGAAGAACCAGACAAGAACAGCAGCAACAGCAATAATTATAAGGAATAAGAATACAAGGCCAACAACTAATCCAGTTTTAGATTTCTTCTTTTGTTGAGTAGAAACTCTTCCCCACTGTGCATCGAATTCTTCATCTGAAATGTCCGTCGAACAGTCAGTTGTGTAGACTGTATATGAGAATTCAGTGGATGCATCTGTGATTGTGACTGAAATGTTCAAGTTTTCAGTCATTGTCATGTTTATTGCTTCAAAGTCTGGGTAGAAGTATACTGCTGGATATCCATTGATTTGTTTTAACGTTCTATGATACCAAGTATATCCATAGCTTGGATATTTCTTGAATGGGACGGTTTCATTACCTACCTTTACTACTACACTCTTCATTTCGCCTAGTGTTGGAATATAAACTGACCAAACATTTGGAATGAAATGCAAATCTACTGGACCTGGATGTGGCCATGCAATGAATGGAACAGATTCGTGTGAATACTGATTCATTGACTTAACCTTGATAGCTATAGCTTTTCCTACGCCACATGAAGAAATGTGAGAAAGATTTTGATGAAGGAAACGATATCGAACAAATGAACCATCACTATAAGCATAAAATGGATCGTACATAACATGGTTGTATATCATATTGGCAGTATTTGGATATGAAGTACTTTTTTCGGATGATAAATGGGCAACATTAAGATTATTATTATAACACTTATAATAACTATATAAGTTCCATTCATAGTTATTGCCTCTAACATATCCAACGTATTTGCACTGGTTTTCATAAAAATAATCATCAACTGAAACAGTATTTCCGAAACCAACGGCATATCTTATGAGATTTAATGTATCTAATGCCCATTTATCATCTTTTGCTTTATCATATGAAGGTACATCGCATTTTCCATCTGCTCCCGGCATAAATGTCGTCGCTTCTTCTTTTCCATGGAACATATCTTTGAACTTAGTGCAGTACTCTGATCTGAGCCTGTTCTGTGGTCCCTCGAACTCTGTTTTGTAGGTGTAAGATAAAAACCACAACATATGTGAAATGAAAATTATTGAATTTTCAAAATGACTTTAAAACATGTTTATATTAATATTTTAATAGATTTGATAATTAAAGAAATAAAATTGTAAAAATCAGAAATTTTTGGATATTTGGGTGATTTGGAGGCTAATATTTAATATGTATGTAGTGAATTACTAAATTGACAACTTTGAATTTGTGATGGAAAAAATTGAAGGACTCCAATCAAATTGTTCAACGTATTTTTTTGATAGAAAATTTAATATATTTATAAAGCATATTATGTAATATTCAAAATTACTCACTGATGGTTGGAATTCGGAAAATCGAGAAATATGTTCTATGATATAGTGATTATAATTCTAAAAGATTTCTGATTTTATTTTTATCAAACGGTTACAACGAAAATATAATATTTTCATAATCTTTATTATTGCAATATATTAAAACCATCCACCACATTTGATTATAAAAGTGAAGTCAACTTTCTTATCCTCACAAATTATTCAAATTCAAATATTATAAAATTATTAATAATTTAAATAACAATTATATGGTTAAAAGATTTCGCATTCTCAAAAAAAAATTAATCATAAATGTTTTTGTTGATCATTGGAGCTCTTGCTCTTTATAATATTAAGTTCGAAGAGGTCGAAACAAGGAAGCGTTCATACTACTGCAAGAAGATGAAGGAAATGTTTCACGGAGAAGATGAAGTCACGACATTCCAGCCAGGTCAGGACAATAAGTGTGATGTTCCAAGCTATGACAAAGCAAAAGATGACAGTATGGCTTTAGATACGCTCAACTTCATGAGATGGGCTGTCGGATTCAACAACACAGTAACAGTCGATGACCGATTTCATGCAGAACAGTGCCAATATGCAGGATACAGGCGAGGAACGGGATATAACAGTGGATTGTATTATGGGTATAATTGTTACGATGATAATCTCTGGGTTGCAGAGAAATCTTCTTATTTTAGCACACAGTATCCAAATACTGCCAATTTATTGTACCATGTCTTAATGAAAGGCATACCTGGTGGTGATAATGGTGATATGAATTGGAGACCAGCGTTTTTGCATCACAATATGTCTAAAATTTCATCCTGTGGAGTTGGAAAGGGTATAGCTGTTAAATATTTCGGATTCCTTGATAGTAGTGCTGAAGAAAATCCAAAATTCATTACTTGGCCTCATCCAGGACCAATTGACATGAAATTTATACCGAAATCGTTTATGTTCCAAGCAGCTGCCCTTAATGGACAGAAAAACATACGTGTAACATTGAATGACACAGAGGTTCCTTTTGATACAAGTTATTGGTGGAACAGCAGATGGTATGACTATTCTTTCAATCATTATCCGGCATGGCCAGGAGTAGTTTTCGGTCCAAACTTAACTAACTTAACATCAAACACTAAAATCACAGTTTCAATTCAAGATAGCTCGTCAATTTATAATTATACGATGTATACAACGAACTGTGACGAATATATTGCGGATGATGTGTTTGATTCCAAATTTGGAAGAGTTTCTACTGGTCCAGCAGGAGATGATGAAGAAAAAGCCAGGAAGAAGAAAACTGCTATCATCGTTGTCGTTGTTCTTCTTGTCATTATCATTGCTGCTGTTGCTGCATTCTGCGTTTGGTTCTTCTTCTTTAGAAAACCAAAGAATGATGGATATAAAGATGCTGATGAAGTTATGTCGCGAACAACAGAAACAAAGACATCGGCTTCTAGCAGAACAATCACATTCGAGTCTCGCCAAGAAGAATTTTCGAAGGATGGAAATAACGTTACACGAAAGACAATTATTATCACATAAACCTCATTGTTTCACGGATTCACTATAATATAATATTCACTACGTTATTTTTTTCTGCAAAATACATAAATATTGATTGGAAAAAATAATATTTCGAATTTCAAATTCGTAAATTAGATATAAACGTATAAACTAGAAAATATGCATATCTATTAATCTTTCGAAACTTAACTTTTGAAATTTAGCATGATCGAAATATTTTTTGAATTTTGGAGGTGTATTGATCAAAATTATGCATTATTTTGAAGATGTTTGTTTCATTGAGCAAGCAAAGATTGATGATAACTAAATTATTTGACTTTGTAACAATAACTCAAACAAGCTCTATCATTATGTATGAGAGTTTGAGTCTCATAGTTGATTACTAACTAAACTATAAAAATGTGAATTGTGATTAACTGTCTAACTTGGAAGAGTCCATTTTTTATTTTTGTTTGACCCTTTGGTAAATTTTTAGACCCTGTTTTAAAATCCCTTTTATTATTTTTTCAGACCCTGTTTATAATTCCCCTTTGTTATGTTTAGAGACCCTTTAAAAATCATAACAATGAAAGGCGGTCAATTCACTGTTGTTCAGAAGGAAATCGACATCCCAATGATGCCACGTGGATGCCACATCATCACAAAGATCATCATTCAGAAGCTCCCAGAGCTCAAAAACTTCAAAGTCGGATCATTGAATTTGTTTTTACAGCACACAAGTGCATCATTAACCATCAACGAGAATGTTTGCAGTGATGTTCGTGCGGATCTTGAAACTTGGATGAACAAGGCAATTCCTGAGGGCCCACACTGGGAACATTCATCTGAAGGCCCAGATGACATGCCAGCGCATGTTAAATCGTCTGTAATGGGTGTTTCACTTGATATTCCGATCAGCAATGGCCAGCTCATGCTTGGAAGATGGCAAGGAATTTATTTGAATGAGCACAGATCATATGGTGGATCAAGACACATTGTGCTTACAATTACAGGAATGCAGCAATAATTAGTTTAATCTTCATATGCCTTTTATTATATTTACCATTTCTTTTATTCATTAAATCTATCCCGATTTCGAAAGATCATGATCATAAATTGTTTCTTATTATTCTTTCTCTCTGTGTTATTGCACTACTTACGTTTAATCATTTTTTGAAATTCTATACAATGAGAACGTTTGAGTATATGAGCATCAAACATTGAGATCATTTGACACATATCGTATTTCGGTCCAAAGAATGAAAATTATTAATTCATTTATTTCGTGATCGAAAATGATATGTTTTTTACTCATAAACTACTTTATTTTGATGAATTTGTGGAATTTTTATGCGTGGTAAGTGCTTAAAAGACGATTTTATGAGCAAAATTTAGAATTTGTTGAAATTCTAAAAGAATTGAGCTGTGAGTCTATTATTTTAAACACATTCCAGCTTTATATAAAATAACAAATAAAACAAGAAAAAATAAAATTATATATCTAAAACTCCTTTTGTTGACTTGAAACACTCTAAATCTATCATCAAGTTTGGATTTCCAAAGCTCATATCCTTCAATGACATCTTCATCATTCCTTTTTCGAATGAAACAGTAACAATTATTCCTTCGCGCGATTTGTTTTGCGTGCAAAACTTCAACGCACGTAAGCTTATCAATGTTAGTGCGATAATATCTTTAACTATCTTGCAGTTAACGTCTCTAAGCAATCCAGCAATTTCAGGAACTCCTGTTTTGAGATTAATTCTGTGAGTAATAATCATATCATAGATAATCTCAACGATTCTTGTATCTGGTGACATAGAATCAATCGTTAAGCCAATTTCAGTAGCAATTCTTCTGCTGATGCTTGTGTAGTCAACTGTGCGGCGAATAATTTCAAGCTTTTTTGTTAGCATCGCCATTGCTACTAAAAGCTGAGCTTCCGAATAACATAAATCAGTTAATTCACCTTCTGGAAGTCTTAAATATCCGAGCATTTTAAAGAATAAGTCCATGTCCATTACGTGCTCCCTCTGAAGGTTCATGGATGCGAAGAGTCGGTTAAATAACATCTGAATAATTCCAACATTCTTTGCGACATATTGGATTGGCATCGAAATCCTTCCATAGACTCCATAATCGAGAGTTTTGTGTGGTACTTTCGAGAACATCGCTCGAGAAGGAGGAAGATTGATTTCGAGTCCTTTAGCCCACTCTGGCTTCTGAAATAGTCTGTTGATGTGCAAATTGATGTATCTTTGTCTAAAGAAACTTTTGAAATATTCAAAAACTTTTTCGTTTCCTAATTCTTCAACCAATTTCATTATAAGTGAGCCCTGGACACCAAACATTGTCATGATCTCCTTCTTCATGTCCGGAGAAGTGTGGAAATATGGCTTGCCGTGTTCAATGAGATGCTTGTAGACACTTTCGCATCGCGAACATTCGACGTCGAGAGCTGCATGGTTGTCTTCAATCAATTCGAGTTTGTTCGACGTCTGATTGATAATGTGGTGCTTTCCTCCATCAGATGTTGACTGGTCGACTGCAATGTATTCATTGTTCAACACACTCTCGGCAAGCTTGTCACAGGCAGAACATTTGGCCTGAGAAATTGGGTGGTACTTTTTGCAGTACGACTGAATTGGCTCTGCGTTATCTATTAAACGCCCTTGTGCAAGTGGATTTGAAATATATGAATAGACCCTAAAAAGGTTGTCCTTCAATCTGAAGTCCAAATCATCGATGCACTTCTTCTTTTCCTCGCTTGAAATTAAATTTAAATTTGATGCGGCCGATATGACATCCAAAGGCGAATAAAAGTGATTTGTGCTCTTGCAAAAAGCTTCTATTGCGTTTTTCGGCGGGTCTATCTGGAGCTTAACAAATTCTCTGTTAGATTTTGGACGCTTGAATTGGACAATTGAAGAAGGAATCATAATATTCATAAAATTAATCTTAAGACCTTTTGGTTTTATGCTTTGGAAGTCTGATGAACTGATATCAGCATTATTATTGATTATTTTAAATAATTGGAAAGTTGGACATTTTGATCTAAATAAAGATTTATAAGTCTCTTCTAGCTTATCAGAGCTCATGATCTTACTCATCCGATCCCTAAAATCCTCCACCAATAGTTCATATTCTTTTTCGTCATGCAATCCTGTGATTTGCATAATAAAAATCAGTTTCTTTTTGACACTTTTCATTTGGCCAGCCGATTCCTTCGTGTTTTTTGCGCTTGTTTCGATGTGCGACCATTCACAGGTCAACAGGAAACAACATGGCAGATATAAATCAAAAAATGCAAGCAAAATATTATTCGTTATTAATTTTTTCGCCTTCTATATTATAGATTTATAGTCTTTATCTCGTCTACCTTGATGTTTAATATCTTATATTTAACTCTGGAGAAATAGATGAAATATTTATACAAACAAAAACAATAAAACACCTTAAAGTTACTTTCTATTAATACTCATGGATTGTCTTGGAACTTTTCTGATAACTGATTGTATCTGTTGTGGTATTACTGGCTTATAATTTCCTGCCTGTGCAGATAAAGACTGTTTTGGACGAATGATGATAGGATTACGTCTGGGTTGAGGAGCTAAGTTAAATGGGTCATTTGTAGGTGGCGGAATTCTTTGTCTTGAGCCAAATAATTGTGCAAACTCTGATTGTTCTTCAAACCATGGATGCATCATTAATTCCATAGGCTGTGGTCTGTCTGAAGGATTGTGGCTCATGCAGCGCTGAATAACATCGCGACAATTAGGAGTTACGAATCCTGGAATAACGAAATCTGCATTTTGAATTTGTAGATACAATTGTGTTTGATTAGCTTGACGCCATGGAAGCGAACCAGTAACCATTGTAAACAAAACAACACCTAATGACCAAACATCGCTTGCTTTTCCGTCATATTGTTCATTAGCAATTACCTCTGGTGGTGCGTAAAACGGTGAACCGCATGGTGTTTCAAGAAGCTTATTAGTAATCGGATGGCAAAGACCAAAATCGGCAATCTTTGCGTTGTTGTCTTCATCGAGCAAAATGTTTTCTGGCTTTATATCTCTATGGGCCACAGATTTCGAATGTATGTAAGCAATTGCGTCAAGAAGCTGTTTGAAAATATTTTTCGCCAAATATTCAGGCACTTTCTGTTGATCAATAATAAACTGGAACAACTCGCCATGCTGACAGTATTCCATGATGAGATAGATCAAATTATCTTCATACACGACATCGTATAATCTGACGATATTAGGATGATTGAGAGTTTGCATTGTGCGAACTTCCCTTTCGAAGCGATCAAATAAATTATTTTCATTTAATGATTTTCTCGAGCAAATTTTGCAAGCGAATAATTGATTGGATGATATATTAGTGACTAAAGCAACCACAGAGAAAGCTCCGGTACCTATAATCTTGATGATCTTGTATTTACCGAACATTATAGGAACTTCCACGTTCTCATCTGCTATGCAACAATTAAGAAAACTTCCATCCATGATTAATCAATGTAAAATAAAAAAAACTGTTAAAAAATTACGAAAATTATGTTTTAAATGACTATCAACACTATTGTAATGTTTTGGTATTAATTGGTTTGTCTCCAAAATTGAATAGTGTTCAGAAAATCCACTTCAGTATAAACTTTTCATCTATCTATTAGTCAATCATATATTTACAAGCATTTTTTCAATGTGAAGCACGTTATTTGTTATAATTATTTGATTATTTAATATTGTTATATAAATCTAATCAAATTTTCCATTAAAAACAAATTCAATTTTAGCAAAGATTTCAAATAGTTTTTTTAAAAAAACGACATTAATATTAAGTTATTGTGTTTTGATATTTTTAAATTTGAAAAAGTGTTATTTTTTGAAAACGCCTGTATCGCTACGAAAAATTAGATATGTTTAGTTTGCCATTACCTGCGATAAAATTTGGCGAAATTTATAAAGCATTTTTCTTTTCAAAAATAACAATCAAATTTAATTGTAAAATATTGCATTATTTTGGTTAATTATCTATGGAATATCGAAATGATATCAAAAGCATAAATTCGATTTTGAGAACAGTAAATATACATACCGAAACGAATGTGAAAACTGAGTTATTCATTCTTAATAAAGCAATTATTAATGCTAATAACAGAATTATACAAAATAATCATCTTTATGTATAAATTTGGAATACGAACTTTTTTTCTCATTGTTTTTAAGTCCTTTCTATCATTTTATACGATGGAAAAATATATTGTATCGTGATTCAATCAACCATAATAACATTTAACAACAAATATGAAACAAATAATTACATAATTTTGTTTTTTTCTATAATATTGGAGAATATATTCATTACTGTCGATATTCATCATATTGATGATTTTTTGAACATTTGATTAAATTTATTTACAAAAAATATTATATTTTTTTGTTATTTTCATTTATTTTTCAAAATCTGTTTAAAAAATGTTTAAATTAACGCATGGAAACTATAACTAAATTAGAATATGCTCCAAGTTAATTATTAGCAAAGTTATATATTTAGATTTAATGTGTATTACTAAAATTTTTTTTTTTTTCATTTCTAATGTTCTTACTTCAATTTACTGTTTCTTATGTGATGCATTGATTACCGTTAAGAATATCAAAACATATTATTAAAATTTATCATGATAATTAAACAAACAATAATATATAATTAATATCTAATATCCGACAAGAATAAGGAGTTCTCACGAAGATAATATGAAAGAAGATCTTCATACAGTACTTCTTTTGATAAAATTATATCTTCAAAAGATTCAAATTTTCTTTCTTTTATGATTGGTTGCAAATTGTTGATATGCGATGTTGCTTGATGTATAACTTCATATATATCGTTCATCTCTAAATTTTCTTTGCTTTGTATCATTGCAACATTATGCTTTGGAGCATATTCAATTTTACTCGATTTAAGCTTAACTAACTGTAGATCGTATGCAATACTTGTTAACTGCGAATCCAACAAATAAATTGCTTTTTTTCGTTCATTTGAAAGTGATTGTTGCTTTAAAATACTGTCATTTAATGCTTTTCTTGTTTGGTCAAGTTCTTTTGTGGCAGAAAGCAGTTCATTCGTATATGTATTAAATATTTGATATCGAGAATTTAGTTTTTTTGCAAGTTTTGTAACAGTTTTATATTTATTTTCTGTATCATCATTGGTTTCAACAAAGTGTATTGATGCCATTAAAGTTTTAAATGGTAATAATTCGTTATTTTCTAAAACATTACGAAAGCACTTATTTAAATTAATTGGGTTGATTTTTAGCTCATTTTCTATTTCATTATTAAGTTTTTTAATACAATTGTCAACTATTTCTTTTAATTCGATATCGAAAATATTCAAAGAAGACTGAATAAAACGAGTAACATCGAAAATAACTTGCTTAAGCTGAGTATCTAAGTACATATTAATTCGAAAAGCTATATCATCAATCGAATAATTTTGAACAACAGCTGGAATTACTGGTGTTGGCAGTTTTTCCAGCGGTTGTATGGGTAATACATCTTTCATATCCATATAATTTTGCATTTTTGGCAATTTTCGACGCATTCGCGATTGAGGCTTTGGAACTACTGGAGATTTTGTTAGACTGATTAAATCCATGTCTAAGTCATCATCTATAGAATCATCCTCTAAAGGATCTGTGCTCTTTTTACTTAGACCCTCTGAGTTCGATCTTTTCATCAACAAACGAAAATGATTTATAAATAAAGTTTAATCAACATTTTATTATGAAATAGTTTATCTTTCTAATAATGATGAAATAATGCTGCAAAGATTAGTTTTTGAAAAAAATTATATAATCAATGAAAAGTTTATCAATTTCAATCTTTAACTTGACAAATGCAGAGATTATGCAAATTAGTATCTTTTCCATAAGTAAAAACTTGCATTATCCCAGCAACATGTCACTTAAAGCGCCAAGTTTTATCCTTTGTTCGATTAATGAGATTAACTCATCTCTCGTTTGAGACTGTTCCTTATCCTTGGTTATATCGAGAAATTCTGGAGCTAAATCTGGATATATATTGACATCAGCACCTCTTTTAATCATGTATATCATGCAATCCAAATCATTTTTGACAGTGTAATGACTCCATTTCAATGCAATGAGTTCTTAGCATTCAGATCAAGACCGTGGTCAATCAGTAATTTAAGTAGATTTAAATATCCATCATAATTAAGAATATCGGGATTGTTGAACATTGTGTGGAGTAATGTGTCTGAATTTTCTCCTTTCATAGATATGTCAGCAACGAATTCAACATACAAACACGCAAGATAATTGTGTTTGAACAACATTACTTCAATGGGTGTTTTCCCATCAAAATTCTTTTGATTAATATCAACACCCCAAATAAGGAAAAAACTGATTAATTCTCGAGCATGATGGAAAACATTGCATCCATTAGAATCGACAACAGATGGGTCAATTAATTCATTATTTTCAATAATTTCCTTACTAATTTTGACTCCATTTTCTATCCAACATTCAAAACGTTCAAAGTTTTTAATATATTATTGAATACTCATAGGTATCAAAAAATTCCATAAAGGCTTTGTTTACCGCAAATGTTGGGATCCTTTCAATGGAATTAAATTAATACCACTCAATGACACATCACGCAGATTAATATTGTTTGCATTATCATTTATAAATGTAATGAGATATTCCAAAAGTTTGAAATTTCCATGCAGGGCTTGACCAATAAATTCAGAGATATGATCTTTAGGGTTGATAAGATTAATATCTATGAGGTACTCGACAATGTCAACTGGTGCGTGACTAATATCAGCAAATTTGAAATTAGCAGTTCCTTTTTCATTATGAGGCAGTATGAATCTTTTTCATTATAATATTTTGTTTCCTCTCTAGAATAATGTTTTCTGGTGTTAAACATAATCTTCATTTTCACAGTGCAAGATAAAATGATGCCTGCTTAGCGACGTTATTAGTACAACCGACAAAATTTTGGATCACAGGAAAGCTCTTCAATAAGGCGAAGAGACATCAATTTTAGGCTCTTCAATAATTTTTGGAGCTAATCGATCATTGATCATATATGTGGAATCTATGCTAATTAGTAAGATGAAATCAGATAAGACTCAATTCAAATTATTTCAGTTCTCTTTTTTCAACGTATACGTGTTTTAGCTTATTCTCCATGCATACTATTAACTCTCGCATATCATCTACTGCATTTTCTTCGGAATAATATGAATTATCGAATTTATTTTGATTTATTTCATTTAATACTTGATAATCATTTTGTATGTTGTTGACAAGAGTGATTATTTGCGTGTTTTTAACAATATTTTCTTCTGATTGTTGATTTATTGATTTCTTCAAGTTATCTATTCGGCTTTGAACAGCCTTTTGAATACAAGCACTCGCTTCAAGCTGATTCGAAAGGTCCAACAGTTCTTTCCTTTTACTTAATTCAGTTTCTTCAAGCATTTTTGATCAGTCCCTTATATAATATGGAAGACCCTTGTTAATTTTTCATAACTTATAAGGTTATTTTTTTTATAATGCTGAGTCTCTAAAAATCAATCAAATAATGTTTTAATCATTCAGGCAGTATCTGTATATGTATAAATTATATTCCATATTAACATTAGCTAAAAATATTTAATATTTGTAAAATTTATATTTATTTTCTGTTCACTAATAGATTTTTTAAAAATGTGAGACCACTGAGCGCAACACTATAATGAAATAGTTTATTCAACAAAGTTACAATTAAATGTATCTAACATTCATGATTCCAAAACATTTTTAAATTTCCATACAATTTGATGTATTCAATATTTTCAAAGTTCATTCAATTTTCTATATATAGAACTTGATATTAATATATCATATTCATCAAAAACAGTAGTATCTAATGTTAGTATAATATTCATTTTTTTAATGTTGTTTAAGCATGGTGGTTTAACTATAAAACATGCTGCAAAAAAGAAAATATTATAAATGGAAGCATGGAATTCTTTTTATCCTAATGAAGGACAACCTCGAGAAAATGGTAAAAATTTAGTATTAAACGTAGTTTATGAGAAATTAGGCAACTCATATTTCTTGATGCAACACCAGAGGATTACACACACACAAATGAGCTCGTGCCGCTGAGCTAAAGCTCAGCTTCGAGCTAGGATTAATGAGTTTGACCCCCCTCG
>MRSU01009460.1:0-14939 GCA_008369845.1 Trichomonas gallinae
ATATTTTTCATGTTTACATGTCAGAAAAAATCGCTCTACATGGCAGCAAAAAATACGTTGTTCTATTTTGTCCCAGTCCCGAAAAATCTTCGGAATGTTAGCACGCCCGTAAATATTTCAAAAACTAAGTTAAGAATTTTGCTGTAAAAGAAGTATTGGTGTTATTACCAACACGTTACAAAAATTAAATTGAGAATCGATATAAAATCGATTGAGATGATGACGATGATTATCGAGTCAAAAATTTTTACAAAATTATTGCAAAAATAACTGAAAATAATATAATTAATATATTGGTTATTTTTAGTGTGCTTACACGCCCGTAAAATAAACTCAATCCTTATTTAAATTCTTTGAGATAATTCTCTATCATATTTTGAACCAGAATTTTCGATTTTTGAAAAATTTTTCGAAATTGATTTCAGTCAAATGACCAGAATCCGTTTAGATCGCAAAATTCGTGCATATTTTGTTGTATAATTCTCAACGCACGAATTATTTTAACAAAAAATTTCCATCGCCCAGATTTTATTGAAAAATTAGAATTAACACAATCCATCGTCTCAGACAGATTTTTGTTATGATTTTAAAAAGTGATGAAAAAAACTTACAACAGAAAAAAAAAGGATGGATGATGAAGAAATCACCTGCATCCCAATAGGGAACTATATCTTGCGACAGAGGATAGGTGAGGGTGCGTTTTCATCAGTGTGGATAGCAGATTCGAAGAAAACTAATTCTACGGTCGCAATCAAAATTGTTGCGAAAAAGAACTTGGAAGCTCCTGACAGTTTTACACGCTTTAAAAGAGAAGTATCCCTTCTCCAGCAAAACAATCACCCATTTATCATGCATTTTTTCGAAATGTTGGAAGACGAAAAAAATTATTACTTAGTAATCGAATACGCAGATAACGGAGATTTCGAAACGTTTTTGGAGTCGAAAATGACGCTTCCAGAAAACATGAGCCGGTTTTTCTTAGCTGAAATTTCATTAGCACTCGATTATTTGCATAGCGAGCGTAGAATCGCCCACAGAGATCTCAAACCGCAGAATATCCTGTTAGACAGGTATAATAACATCAGAATCACGGACTTTGGTTTGAGCAACACTTTTTCTGATTCAAATCCAACGATGACATCAAACTGTGGTTCTCCTGCATATGTCGCACCAGAGGTCGTCACGGGTCAGCCATATAACAAAGCTGCAGACATTTGGAGTTTAGGAGTAATTTTTTATAGGATGGTTGTTGGTAACTTGCCTTTCCAGGGCCCTGATGTCAAGACTATCTTAATGAAGATTGTCTCATCAGAACCATACTATCCTCCGTCACTTTCTCCTGAATTGAAAGATCTTTTGCAAAAGATGCTCTGCAGGAACCCTGAGAAGCGTATACTCGCCAAGGAAATCCGCACTCATCCGTGGATCTGCCCAAACTTCGTGAATGAATTATCCAAATCAGTTGAAGTATTGAGACAAGCGACAATGACTTCTAACAATTTGATGGTCGAAAGAGATACTGTAATGCTGCAGAAAGCTAGAGAGCAAATGGTCTATGACCTCAATGACCAAGTTCAACAAGCAAGATCTCTTCTTCCAACTGTTGTTTTCCATCAGCCGCCTCATTCGCTTCCATCACCGTCTTTCTTGGCGAATTACCCGACTAAGACGTCTAGGATCCCGTCGAGCACTGATCTAAAGCTAAAGGATCCACTTCCTCAGCAACTCACTACGTCCAACAAGGTTCTCAACAAATCCTCCACCAACTTAGTACAGAAAAAGCGGATGCCAACAAAGGTCCCATCACTCCCGGTTTAATACCCTTTTGAGCGTTTTAATGTTTTCATATTAATGTTTGTATTTTAATTATTTGATCGAATATCTAAATTTATATATTATTTATGCTTTCCTAATTCAGAATGCTCTCTTACATTCAAAAAAACACAAAATTTCAATTTCGATATTTTGCAATTCATGAAAAATTTGTCTAAAAATGAAGATTAAGGAAAATAAGATGAAACACTTTAATAATAACCGTAACAGACAGATAAATAAAATTGATAATAAAAAAAATTGCGATAACATTCAATAAATTGTAAACCAATGTTGAGTATTATTTGTTATGACTTTAAAGGATGAATTTCAATGAATGATTTTAAACAATATCAATCCAATAAAGGAGAAATAGTGCAATAACGCAGATTAATATGTACACTGCTGTTTTGGATCGTTTTCTCTTTGTTAAAAGCACTTTTGCTGGGGTCATGATTTCTTCTGAGTATTTTGGCACCATTCGATTGAAATTCTGTGAATAATACATTATTTCAAGTATATCCATCTTCTTAAGGAATTCTTTGTACTTTTTTTCGTCTAATTTCATATCAGGTGTAACAAATGGAGACATTGCACGATAATTTCTTGTTTCTGGTGTGACTTCTCTTGAGCTGTACGACGACGAAGGCGTCGATGATGAATTCGGCCTCATAGGAGAAGAGACTGGAGTCTGCGAAGAACTCATTTAATTTTAAACGTTCACTTTTCAATAGATGATAAATAATAGATATAATAGATTATATTGTAATGTACGAAAAGAAAATATTTCTCTTTACATGACAAAATCTTCATATTTTTGACTGTTTACATGTCGAATTCATTTCATTTTCGATACTTTACTACGTCAGAATTGTCAAAAAGTGGCATAGAAAAGTGATATTGTAAAGCCAAAATGTCAGATATAAAAAGCATAAGTATTTCTTGATAAAAACAAGCACCCAGGCGCATTTTCGGGCTATCATATCAACATATATGGATGCTATAACAAGAAAGAGCGCTTAAATGCTTTCATTTATGTGTTTGCATTTTCTTGAAAACTTCGACAGAAACTCGTGTGCACACATAAGAAATGATCTACAAACATATTCACATAATAACTGACTGTATTTACAGGCGAATAAAAACATATTCATTAAAATTTTATCATTTATCGAAGAAATTAATTTTACACTTGAATTTACAAACATTAGATGCTATTTGTTTGTTTGATAGTATTCTTGATCGAAGATATTATGGTAAATTCAAGAAAATTTTATTAACAACAGTATTAACATAAAAGAAAGTAATTAGGGTATATTATGAGCATTTGCTGTTCTAGACTAGATATTTATCGGATAGAAATTGTGCAACTTCTATTGGGCACATCACCCTCATTAAATTAGCGTCAATCCATCTAATTTCGCTTTCGTTTGGTATTTGAACTGCAAGCAATATTGTTTCATCTTCTTTCTTTATATCAACAATTTTATTGAATTCGAATCCTGATTTATTTGGGGAAAAAGCATCAAAATATGGCGTGAACTCTGGTGCTGCGCTTTCACTTGAATCCGGTGGAGCCCATACATCCTTTTTATTAATCGAGAAATTAATAGTCATTAAAAATGATTATGACATGTAAATAAAAATTTGTTATGTAAATTTTAAAATTTGTCATGTAAAATATCTCTATATTTTTATTATCACTCAGTTTCGATAGGAATGATAACCTTGACACCAACATTTTGTACGAAAATAGTAAGCTTCTGAAGGCGTGTTGATATACGTGCCTTTTCATCTTCAAGCTCTTCAAGCAAATTACTTGTAAATTCTTCTCTCTTGAGCATGAAAGCAGCTCTTCTATCCTCAGATAATGAGTTATTAATAGCTTCAAGTGCCTCGTTAACTGTATCACTGTACAAAATTAGGAATAATTTTAGTGGATCAGCAATCAGAAGGATAGAGTCTGCCTTCATATTTCCTGGTCCGCTGAAGCACATATTCCATAGAATTCTTGTCGCCTTGAGGCAAACAATTTTAACATCATCATTAACATCTTTATCCATGTACGTCTCATCGACTATAAACCTAGCAATGTCCTGAAGGATATAGTAGCATGTATCTCGGCAGTCGGCCTGTATCTCAGTGGTCAAAATGTTGTTGCAGAATTCGACGATGAGGCATATAATCTCAGGTGCCTCTGCGATTGCGTTCATTTGCTTCTTGCATATCTGCTGGAAGAACTGCGCGATATCTTTAATGTACTTAACGAATTTGAAGAGAATTGGCATGAAAGTATCTGCGGATATAATGTTAAAGAAGTTTCCGAGGGTGTCAGAAAATGTCGATAAACCATAAACCTTGAATGCGTCAATGCAAACGTATCCACCATCTATCATTCTTAAGAAAACCCTTGCGCAGTAGCAGACGAGTTTAAGTGGAATTATTTCGTTGTCAAAATCATTGGTGGAAAATTCTAAGACAGGGTTAATGATCTGCACAATTTTTTCGAATAAAATGTTTCCTCGAGGACTTGATGGCGGGAATTTGATCTTGCTGCCAGTTTGCTGGACAATTACGGAGAACATCTTGAGGACTTGGAAAATGGTGAAAGGATCCTTCAAATCCTGGAAGACATCAACGAAAAATTGAAGCCATGCATCGAAGAACCAGTCGAAAAGAATGTTCCATGATTTTTCGGATTTTGCAGCCATGAACAGGCCGCGGATATCAATTGATATTCCTTTAAGTATATCTTCCGTAACTGTCTGTGCTTTCCTGCTCTCAACGGACCTCAGCAGTTCGATGATTCCTTCCATCAAATCCTTTTCGTACAAAATTGAAAACAGCTTTTGATAGAATAGATAACGCGCGCGTCTCATTGTCTGCTGGAACGGGAAGTTTGCTTCATTAGTGTTGTGCACGAAAACTTCCAGCTGGGCAGGACATCTGGATAAAATGGACATCGCCCTGATTGCTTCATTGATCAATTTAATTTCGATCTGATTTTCACTGTTGCCGTAGCACTGGAATGTAACATAGAGGCGGCTTCCCATCAAGTTTGAAGATGCATCAATGTTGTTAATGGGGCAGCCAATGTCGTTGAGCATCTGGAAGAACCTTTCTTGTGTTTTAGAAAGCGGGGAGAAATTGTGGTTATCGTTTATGCTGCTGATGAACGATATTATATTAAATTCGAGGAAAATCATTCTCTCTCCTTCCTGCAGCCATGCGACTGATTCATTTATGACATTCATTGCTGTGGCAAACATGTGGATGTGATAATTCATTTCGCTGACGTTGTACTGCGCAGGCATTTGATTGACAAGACATCTAGACAAAATTGAGAAGAAAATGCCGAGTTTGATTTCGACTTTGTGGATTTCCTGTGGTGGTAGTTGCGCCCTATTCTTAATCACCTCAGTGAAGTGGATAATGTTGCGAATAATTAATCCGGATATTTGAGCAGGATCAGATGCTATCAAAATCTGTACATGGCTCGCAACATTAATAGATGATTGTTCAATATCACTATGAATATCTGCGTTTGCTATCCATTCTAAGAACTGCAGACAAATCGGAGCAACAGTAGCAGCGAGTGCGCCAGCAAACTGCGGATTTCCTGTTGTTGCTTTAGCTGTGGAGAACAATTTCGCTGCAAATCCGAGGCTTCCTTCGAGTTTTATGTAGAATTCGTAATCAAATGGGTAATTACCGTTTGCAAGCATTGATACTGTAGCTTGAGAGAATCTAGTTATGAATTCTTCGAAATTTGGAATGTTTGGCATATCTCGCATTGTAAATTTCGGGCTCGCAGCGAAAAGAATGTTAGATATATGTTCAACTGGTTCTATTTCTGCACCCCAGTTCTCTCCAATAATTGAGTTGACCTCCATGGTGAGAACGCGTAAGAATTCCATCAAATTTTGCGAGAAATTCGTTTGCGCAACTTGGCAATAAGCGCGAATGCAATTATGAGCTTCAAGAACTGTGTGCCCAATTGTTTTAACATCAGGAAGGATTTCTTTATAGATTTCGAAAAGAGTTATTAATGTCTCTGGATTTGAAATAATTGGATTCATTTTAGAAGGAAGCTGACATGTGTCGTTGATGGTTGTTTTAGATTTTTCATTTCGTTTAGCAGGTGTTGTGAGGATTTTATTGCAGCAATCAAGCGCTGCTTTTAATAATTTTGCTGCAAAATCATAATTAATGACTTTGAGCTGTGAAAATTGTCTGGCTTGTGATAGAGCCATGATGAACATTTTGTCGCCGTAGTTTGCTGTAAAGAAATCTCTGCAAACGCAATTTTTCGCATTAATATCTTCGTAAAGTTCAATAAAAATCATAAGACCTTGCATTATTTGAGTCGGTGATTGATCGAATAGAGTGGAAATGTCTTGCATTATTGAAGAATTAAGATCATCATATGCAGCTAAAGCTGTGGTCATGATTTTAGGGACGAGGTATGAGAGTTGCCTTGATATAAAGTCGTCGAGTTCTTCTGTTTTGAATTTTTGCAGAATCCAAGTAATAACTTGCAAATTAACATCTTTTTCCCATTTTGTACACTCTACAGGAACAGTATAATACAATGCAAGTGCCATGCATTGATAAAATTTCAATCTTCTGTTTGGAGTATCTAAAGCCTTTCTGAAAAAAGGAATGTTTGCAGGATTATTAACAAATTCATTGAGTTCCTGATCATAGCCCGCAGCGGAGCCAAATAATTGTTCAGCTTTCGCTTCATAAAAATTTAAAATTTCGTCTTCTTGCATGGGTCAAAAAAAATTATGGAAATGAAGAATTTTTATGACGTGTAAACTTATTTTTGTAATGTAAATTTAGTTTTTGTTATGTAAAATGGATTTACTTGTCAATAATTATAATCTAATGATTGTAGAGTTAATTTAAAGCACTTTCATGTTTTATTATGGAATAATGTTGCATTAGCTCAAAATTCCTCAACTTAACTCATAAATATGATGAATGATCCAGAATATCTTTTGATATTTTTATATTTTAATCTAATTATCAACAAATGATGAGTTTTGAAACAGTAATTATGCTCATCTCCTAAAGTAGAATGATTCTCATTAATCAAATCTAATCTCCAACAAGGTTTTGAATGGAAAACAATTATTTTTCTAAAAAAAATGAGAAAAAAATGTAATAATTTTCAAACACCAAAATCCACTTTACATTAGTGACGCCGAAATTTATATTGGTGGAGTGGGATGGGAACCTAATCCTCATGCTGTGGGGGCCATACACAACAATAAAAATAGGAAAGGAAAAGCTAACATCACCATGATTCTACAAATTATTATGAGAAATATTTTATTGGTTCAATTTTGATGGACCGCTGTGAGATATGTGGTATGCTGGCCAGAAAACACCTAAAAACGATAGCTATTCTAAATACGATAATTTTTTATGATCGGAGATAAACAAAATTTTGACAAAATTTTGGAAAATTCAAAAAAGTGCACATAGAGTTACTCTACAATTTATTAATAACATTTTTCATAACTGACCAAATATTTATTCAAAATGTTATAAAACGTGACATAAATTAATTCAAAATCATGGGCAACGAAAAAAATGATTATTCATTCGATTACGATGGCGAGAACTTCACACTTCAAATGGATAATGGCATAGAGCTCGTTGGATGCCAGTGGATGCCAAAAAATGGCTTAATTAGATATGTCGTGATATTCTTCCATGGATTAGGCGCATTTTTATCAATTAACAGAACATTTTTCCCTAAAATAAGCGCTGATGGAGGTGTTATTATAGGCACAGATCATCTTGGTCATGGCCGATCACCAGGCGATCGTGGAAATAATACAACAGAGCAATTGCATGCCGAACTTGGCTTACTTCTTGAAAGATCGAAAGCAATTTTCCCAGATATTCCTGTTTTTATTTACGGTCACTCGATGGGCGGCGTTGCTACTTTATCTTTCATATTGACTCATCCCATTGAAGCCAATTGGGTAGAAGGTGTAATTGTCGAAGCTCCTTGGATCGCTACACATGAAAGTTTGTCAAATTCTGTCGTCCACAAGATTTTGGCGAGATGGGGAAGGTATATCTTTCCAGAATTAGCTATCAACACAGGTGGTGACCCAGAATCATATCCATATCCAAAATTATTCCTCAAAAAATTCTTCGAAAGCAATCTTCCACATGATTACATTACTCCCAAGTTGTTTGCATCTGCCTACGAAATGCAAATGATATGTATAAACGAATACAAGAAATGGCCACAGTCTTTACCTTTGATGTTCATGCAAGGCGCAAAGGACAGCTCTGTTGGCACCCAGACAAATTACCAATGGATTGATAACCTCAGAGATCATCTCGGAAGCAAGCTTAGAGTTGTTTTCCATGAAAATGCTGAGCATTGCATGCTCAGAAATGAAGAAGGTCCAATTGTTTTGGATCAAGTTATACAGTTCTTGAACTTCATATTATCAAGACCATCGGATGCATATGTATTTTAAAATTTCTATCTCTTTATTTTTATTGCTTTTATAATCAATCACTACTCTTATATGGGAAAGCAAACGTGAATCATAAAAAAAAATATCTATTTCATAATTAAAATATTAAAAATATATTCAAATATTCTAATTTTTATGCTAATCTATCTAATATTATTCCTTTGAATGAGTTACTGATGATTCCATCAAATGCATGTTTATATAATATTCATATAATCCTAATGAAATATTAGAAATAAATAATTGAAGCTTAAACTTCTTATTCTAATATAAAATTTAGTAAAAAGTATTGATAGCGTGTTGAAAGAAAATGATTTTTCATATTTATGTTGGTTTAAAATATTTACATGACATTATGTAAATTTACATGTCAAAATTTTGGATTTAATCCATTTTCATTTTTTCACTGATTTTTTGGTTGTTTTGTATGATTTAGACCAATATTATACCAAAAAGAACGAAAATTAAAGGAGCACGATTAAAAATGAGCGAGGAAGAACCACTCCTTATTTTTCAGTTTTCACGAGGAAAGAACGAGAATAAAGTGCAAAGACAGACTTCTGTTGATACAGATGAATCATTTTTCAAGAAACTTCGCAAAAAAGCTGAAAGGGCAGCTTCAATTCTAAAAATTCATCCTGATGTGGCAATCGCATGCCTCCCTCATACGAATTGGAACGAAGATGACCTAATACTTCAGATTTCAGAAAATAGACAGGCATTCTTTGAAAAAATCGGAATCACTGAAGATCAGTGTAACGAAAAACAAGGTTTACACAAGTACCCTGAAAATGGACGAGTTGAATGCGATATATGTTCAATGTCGAAACTTGGAAAACAGATGCTCGCTTTACCATGTAATCATTATTTCTGCAATTCATGTTGGCGAACACATATTGAAACGCAGATGAATAGTGGAAATCTGTTTATTTGTTGCATGAACCCTCAATGCAAGTGTCCAATCTTGATTACCGATATTTTTTCAGTATGCGGCAAAAAAATAGCTCAAAAATATGAAGAAAGACTTTCAGCACTATCAGCGAGTCTATCCCATGAAGTTAAACGCTGTTCTAATCCAAAATGCCAACTTTTAATCAAATCTTCTCAAATTACTAAAGGAAAATCAGTTAAATGCTCTTGTGGTTATAGAACATGCTTTGAATGCGGAAAAATGGCCCATGAACCGCTTGGTTGTTCACATGTTCAAGAATGGCTCGACAAATTAGAAGATTTAGCAGCAAATGCTTTGATTATAACATCTACAAAGCAATGTCCAAAGTGTAAGTCAAGAATCGAAAAGAATGGAGGCTGTATTCATATGCATTGCTTTAATTGCCAGTATGATTTTTGCTGGAATTGCGGTAGAGAGTGGGGAACGCATCCAGGTGATCCATATGCATGCGAAGATATATGGATGATCAAAGAACCACAGCCAAAACAAACTCCAGAAGCACAATTAAAAGAAACAGAGAGTTTTTTCGCTATCAGTTACAATTCCATGGAAACAGATCGTCAATTAATGGAATCATCCAGGAAAAGACTCAAAGAACGGCTAACAAAACAAGACATTGACAAATCCGAGATGAAACAAATGATTTCAACAATAGAGGATCTCATCATTGAAGGAAGAAGTGTTTTAACATGGACCTACCCATATCAATTGTATATTACTGATCCTGGTGCAGCAAGAATTGTTAATATGTGGAAAAACGAAGTGAACGTTAATTTATCCAAGCTGACAAATATGTGTGATATAATAGAGCCAAAATATCAAAATCTTGTTGCTGTTACTAACAATTTGAGGGCATCAATTGATGCTTTGCTGAAACAAACTGAAGGAGGCTAATAAATGTGTTATTTATAAGTTGTTTGTAATACTATTAAAATTATTTGTATATATAAATATAGAATAATTTATTTACAATAATTTATACAAATATATAGAATTTCTGATAACAGAACAGTCATTACAAGTCCTTAGTTGAAGCATACATAAACAGTTCGGTGCCGAAGTAAGGAATCAAACAGTTATACATTTCAGCAACATCAACAGGAAGATTTGGCGATCCTGTCAGTTCAAGTGCTTCTTGAGTATCAGCGTGAAATGCATCTCCACATATTTTGAGCAAAACAGCTCTGAATTTGAAACTTAATATTTTTGCTTCTGTGGATCTGTTTTGATCTTCAAGATGCTGCATGAGCTTTGGAAACTGTGGAATGATAATCTTTCGAACAACTTCTGCTCCGATGACTGAAAGTCCGATTGCTGCGCCAAGTTTTATCTGTAGTGTTGTATTCCGTCTATCAATGAATGTTTTGACGAGATGATCTGTTATACGCATCCTCAGTGATGTATATTCATCTGAATATTTCTTAATTATCAGATTTAATAATTCAGCTGCATTTTCTCTGAGAGTATAGCTTTCGAGAACTGGATCGTTAAATCCCATAAGGAGTGCAGTAATAGATAAATTGATCAGCTGTATCAAATACATCTCTAATCTCAGATTTGGATTAACTACTAATGATCTGGCAAGATTTAGTCTATCTTCGAACGTAGTGATGATATTTCTGTCGTTAATTGAGTAGTTTGTCATCAAGTGGTGAAAGAAATACGGCAATAATGGTGTTACTGCAGCATCTTGTTGAAGTTCGCGTAAAAGTGGCAATTTCTTTAACGGAGGAATGTTTGGTGCCATTAAGTTGTAGTAATGAGAATATAGTTCTTGCGAGACTTCGTTTCTTGTTGATGTGATTTGCACTGACTGATCTGAAAATTTAACTGTTGGGGGCGGACCTGATAAATTATCATGTGTTGTTCCAGGAACCGTCATATCACTGTGTGTTAGTATAATTTTAAAAAAATATCGCAAAAAACTTAATTATGCAAAAATAATTAAGTAATTTGCGAAAAATACATACGCTATATTCTCAGCTATCAGTGGCTGCTGTCCACGAAAAACAGCCAACCAATGAAAAGAAAAAAACGTTTCTGTTGGAGTTTCTTTCAAAGGCTGTTTTACATAATCTGATAATCGAATTTGTCTGTCAATTGGAATGCTTAAGACAACATTTCCAACTTGACCAATATTTTCGTATTTAATTGAGTAACGATTGTTATAACCTAAAAATGGCTTAAAGCCTCTAACTTTAAATGATTCGTTTAAATCGGCGACTGTTAATTTCTTTTCGTGAGATTGTTTCTGAAATGATTTTGCAACGCTTAAAACTGAGGAAAGATGATGGTTGAATTTAGCAAAAATCTCATTAACAACATCATCAGAATCAACCACCATACCAAATCGCTGGAATATATTATGTGTTGTTAGTGAAATGATAGGAGGGGGATGATTCATTCTAAAAAGTGACGAATGTTTCTTTTTTGTAGTACAAATTTGACATGTAAACTATTACAAATCTGACATTCAACAAAAAGACTATTTTTATTTCTAACCAATCCATTTCAATATACTACTTTTAGGACTCTGAAAAATTACATTAAAATCTTTCAAAAACGAATATTTCAAATTTGATATATTTAACTGTTCTTAGAAATGGGTATTGGAAATATAATATATTGCCCTTATAATGATTTTTAAATAAAGAAGATATCATAATAAGAATGATAAAATTTTGTTATGATAAATTAAAACTTATCAAAAGTAAATATCGTGGTAAACTTTATTAATATCGATCATATAAAAAACCATTCAGACAATTTCTAAATTAGCTAAAATTAGGCTTATCTTCGTAGTTCTGGCAAGCATCTTTAAACAAATTTTGAAGACCACCAATCTTTGTCTTCAAAGCATCGATAGCCGGGTTAATTAATTCACTCGGGTGGTTGATATTTGTACCTGCTTTAACTCTAATCTTGATTAAATCTTTAAGCGGGTGCTCTATACGATAACCTGCAAATAGGATACGATTTTCGGTGAGAAGTTGGTCTGTTAAGAGGTTGCCCAATGTATGATCTTCTTTATGGACAGTAAACAAGTAGCAGTTTTCTGATTTTTCTTCTTTGATGGCTGTAACTAATCTTGGAGTCTCCTCATCATAATCCTGACCGAGGTTTTGGTTGGCCAATTGCGCATCATATGACGCCATTGGTTTGTCACTTTTATTCTAATTTAGGGTCCTACACTTTCCAGACCCTGCTTTAAATTAATATACAAAATAAAAGTGACAATGAACTCTGATACTCTATTTCTTCAGTTACATGACATTCTTGACAGGATACACACAAAAATCCATAAACATGGAATAACAGGTCTCAGAAAATATGCAAATCTCGTAAGGGAAGCCGATTCCGACTCAGAGAGATTAATTGATTTAACGGAAGAATTGCCAGACCTTTTCGCCGAGGCTGGAATTTATCTAAATCTTACAGAACATAAAGAACTTGCTACAATCCTTGATGAAACAGGCGATAAGAGGGCTAAATTGTCGAATATTATGAACAAAATTTCAATTCCTATTTCAGATAAAAGGAAAGAAGCCATTGATGCAGCATTTAACTATTTTAGCAACGGCGGTGATACATGCGAGCCTTCTTTAATTCACAACTTCAGATACGCAAGAGATCATCCGTTAACTTTTGCTATTAAGAGAACTCCTACAACAAAATTGTTGAATTCTATGATCATCGTGTTAGGTAGCTGCGAAGACCAAGTAACTCGTGAAGATTTCCAGGATTACTTTAGAGAATCTAGTTATCTCTTCCCCGATGATGAGGAATTCATCAAAGTTCTCAAGGCTAATATTAAGAAGCACGAGATCACATACAAACGTAAGACATGCAGAAATTCATTCAATTTTTAATTTTTAAATATTGTTATATCAGCTCACTCACCAGTAAATATTATCATATGCTTTATATTTTCTAGTACAAGTCAACTCCTTCTTAAAATCAAACATTTTTTGAATAAATTTTCATTTTTAGTAAACTATCACATATGAGCCATATTTTTATAAATTTCCTTTTCTATCATAAACCATCTCTCCAAATTATACTGAAGAACAAAAAACATCAAACACTCGAAATTAATCCAAAACTCTCCATCTTTGTTACCCATCTTATTCAAAAATGGTCATTACATCCATTATTGACCAAGAAACATTCGATAAAAAAATTGAAAAGAAAACTCTCCTCGAGTGGTGCAGTCATTACGGATCGCTGCAATGCTTTCGGTATTTGTGCGGTCAATGTATCGAAAACACAGAAAATTACCTTGCGTACAGTATCATCGGGTGTGTGTAGCTGACATTGGTGAAAAATTGAATCGAATTAATTAATATCTATGATATCATGATATCATGGATATATGCATACTAATCAATGATGAGGACTACATCACAGCGTTCCATGATGATTACAAACAAACATGGAGTTTGATGCAGTAAGCAGTATCATTGAATCTCTTTGAATTCGGTGCAAACATTGAAACAAAGAATGATAATGGATTTACAGAATTGTATTTCCCAGCTGCACAGAATAGCGTTGATTGAATTAGGCGCAAATATAAACGATGAAAATGATTATAAAGTAACAGTATTGCTTGCTACATCACTTAACAATAATGTTGAACAAACATTGTTGAACATTGAAGCAAGGAATAAGTATGGAAATACAGTATTGATTATTGCATCAATTAACAATAATGTTGATTCTATTTCGAAGTTGGTTGAGTTAGGTGCAAACATCGAAGCAAAAGACAATAATGGAGAAACAGCATTGATTGTTGCAGTTAATTAAAACAATGTTGATTCAATTTCGAAGTTGATTGATTTAGGTGCAAATGTTGAAACAAAAATTAATAATGGAAAATGAAATCTTCGGTATTTGTTTGTGACCGTATCATCTGTTTTGTTGATGTACGATTGTATTTTAACTTTTGCCCCAAACAAATAATTATTGAAGAGATGCATCAACAAAAACAACGAGAAGATGACTACTTTGCTCGATTTCCCTAGTTAAAAACTATTTGATCACAGCTGTGATTTCAATGATAACAATGATAAATGAGATAGTGTTCAAGTTGAAAAAGAACGTAATGAAAATAAATTTACTATAATGAGTAAAAAAGAGGGTGAAAAAATAAAGCAATAAAAGATAAAAAGAGTGGTCACAAGGACCATAGTGAATCTGGAACACTAAGTTCAGGACTCAATAAAGTGCAAATATTCTCGATATTTGCAAAATCAACAACAAAAACGAAAAGACACGAAGTCTAAATGTAAAGCAGTAAGATGACACGAAGTCATATGAAGAGATGTAATGGACATAAAGTCAATCATTAGCAATAAAAAGCAAAATTAAACTGTAATTGGAACTAAAGCCACACGAAGTGGACGAACAGGAGGAGAGATGGAGTCTGGTTTGAAGTTGAAAGAATTCTGAGCAATATCAAGCGAATGTGATTCCGCGAAGGAGATTGTTGGGAGATTTGATGGATCTGTCTCGTATTCATCAGACAGGAAAGGAGAGCACAAAGCTTCTTCGATTGATATCCTTTGTGATGGATTATAGCGAAGCATGCCAAGAATTAATGGAATTGCTGCTGCGGCTTCGCCAACGAGACACTCGGAGAGCAAACTCTCGAGGTTACGATTGCTGTC
>MRSU01009470.1:0-26116 GCA_008369845.1 Trichomonas gallinae
TAGTGTAATGGCTATCACTGGGGACTCTGAATCCCTAAATCCAGGTTCGATTCCTGGTGGAACCAAACTTTTTCCTTTTTGCTTCTTTACATCCAAGTTTTGATTTCGATGATTTTCAAGTGCAAATATGCATAAATCATTGTGCTATTCAGGTTTTGTCATTGTTCAATCAGTGAATTGATATATTTTATCTTTCAATAAAGAATTTTCCTGAAATTTGCTTATTTTAACAACCATAGATGAGTTAATGAGCAGCATATTATTAATTAAATAGTAATTTTCATTGTTTCATTAAATTTGTTTTCAAATCAACAATTTCAATCCAATTTCTTATGATTTAATGAAGCATGATGAAAATATTTGTGAGATATACATGAAAAATAGTGAATTAATAGTCAAAAAAGATAACAAACATAATACTTAACAAATTAACAAAATCAATAATTTTTGTATTCATCAAGACGCTCTAAAACAGCTGACCTTAAAGTGGATAGTTCAGCATTTTCCTCTTTTGCATCAGAAATCGCGTCATACGTTGTCTCCACTAACATTTCTGTAAATTCAACTTTATCTTCTATGTGATGATCATTGAGAACATCAAGCAATGCTTTATAAAATGCGTGCGAAACAATATAATCACCACATTCATAAGTATCTGTAGCAAATATAAATAAATCTTGTGTAATTTGAATGTTGTCAATAAGGAATTGCATATTATACTTAACTAGCTTAAGAAGAAGCAACAAGGCGGCAATTTTGACTTGAAATTCTCCAATATTAAACCGTAATAACGTGAAAAATAGCTGAATACTCCAGAAATTATCGAAGAACGCTGTTTCATCAATGGTCAAGAACTTGTATAGGACGTTGATATAAATCAAATCACTGTTACTATATGTTGGACTTGATATAAAATTCATTATATCTTCTTTTAATGGTGGGCGTAGAAATACAGTGTAATCTCCATCTAGTGCTGCTGCTAATATGCTATCTTTGAACATAGTAAATTTATTTAAGCAAAATTCTAATAAATGCAGGACTAAAGGAGAACTATTCTTCTTGATGTTATAAGTAAGGACTATTGATGCACAATCTACAATATATTTGTTATCTGGTGGTGAAATTTGACACAATAAATATATGAATTCAATTACACTCTCATTTTGTGCTACAAGACTGTAGATGTCCATAGCTGTGCCAATAAAACCTACCATTGAATTGAAAAACACCAAATTATTGTTATGAAAATCTTTTGGAAAACTTTTAACGAGATTCATCAAAATATTTGTAAGATGTTTGCAGTTGTCGTAAAATATAACCTGTGAATTTGTATATATTATGAAAATGTGAAATACGGATATTAAAAATCTGTAATTTTGGATTTCTAGTTCTGTATTGATCATTAACTCAATGTTTTGGCCCAAGAAGTCAAGAAAATCTACGAAAAGTGAATATTGATCCTTTGATAAAATCAATTCAATTAATTCGATTGCCGAAGAACGTAATTCTACATCTTTTTCGCCAAGCAATGACATAATATAAGTAACATCATCTCTTTGTATTTCTAAATTTTCGGTTTCATTAACACATTCTTTAATAGTATTTAACAGGATGTATTTATTATCATTGTCTTGTTCTTCTTTAAGATTCCCTACAAGAACAGGAATCGAATTTGCTTTAGAGTTTTCCAATGGCTGAGGATTATCCTTATAGTCATTCATATAAAAAAAATAGATTTTTTGCTTGTTTAATATTAATTAAGTTAAACAGCAATGCCATGATATCCGTTCAATCACACGAAAAATATATAATACAACTAATTTAATTGATTAAATAAAATAATTTTAAAAAATGATTATAATTCTTTGACATCATTTGATGGAGGTTGCTCTAGTGGAGCTTGTTGTGATGGAAGTTGCTGAGGTTGTGAATAATTTGATTGTTGTGGCTTATGCTTCTGATATCTTAAATAGTTTCCTGATGAAATTCTTACAACAACGCGCGGTTTAATCTTCTTTATGAAGATCTAGTACAAATAATCCCAAAATATTGAAAAATCCGATGATAAGTGAAATGAAATGAATAAATCAACCAGGACAGCTGTTGAGGAATATGTAATAGCAGCTGCGCTTACAAGCTACAAGGCATCCTTTCGTTCCATAAATCAAATTCTTGACCTTGGCATCAGATGGAAAACCACCTATTCTGTAAACTACTATTTCTTTCATCTGCTCAATCATTGGTATCATCTACTCGTTCATCTGAAATTCCACTTTTGGTTTAATGAACAACAAGCCCGAATTTTCGATCTGTAAATTATAACGGTTTTGTAAAATAATACGGGCGTGAAAGCAATTTTAAAAATTATGGAAAATGATTTTGTTATTACATACAATACTTTTCAAATCTTTAACAAATTTTGTCATGTAAATATATGTTTTCAATTATGAATCGTGAAAAAATATGAGTGTAATCTGAAATAATTATTTTCTGCGAAAAATTATTGAACCTCTGCCATGTAAATTAAATTTATATTTTTCCATAAAAAAACAAAGAACGTTGCAACTGATCAAAATAATGCGCTAGTGATCTTCATATGCAATTACACAGAAATCTATCATAAAGGAATTAAAATCGGAGAAGTAAATTGTTATATTCCATTAGAAAAATCAAGATTTATTTAAATTTGAATATGTTTGATCTAATAGATGTCCATAAATATTGGTCCTAAATGCATTGTTGATAATCAAATCTCTGTACAAGAAGAAAATTTGTTCTCGATCAATCAAATTCTCATAATTAGCATTCGAATTCAACATTTTACTTTTCTATTCTTGGAAAAATCCTATATTGTTTGTATACTATTGCATGATTTTGACAATTTAATATTGTTGCATTTTCAAATCTTCATTAAACTATATTCTTTGCACTATGATTTTTTCTTCTATCATACATTCTATTGCTTAATAAATAATCTTGAATTAGCTCATTAGAAGAAATTAGCTCATTTTGATTTAAGAATAATCTTTTGTCTTTCTAATAAACTCATTATGATCAGAGTAATAAGTTGAGCATGTAAAATGTTGATTTGATGCTGATCTGATTCTCCCCGTAATTGCAAATTGCAGTTTTTCAAGACAAAAGTGTACAAAATTGCTAAAATATTTTGGATGAGAACTAACAATTAAGTTTTCGTTTATTGATTTATTGTAATTATATTTAGACATAGATGATAATTTTCAATTTCAAAGTCAAAATATTAGATTTTTTATAACAATTTGCTGACCAAAATCATAAATTCTTGCAAAATAAGCAACACTAAGCAGTAATAAACACATTCCACCCAAGATTTGCTAAAGTTCGTTATTTTTCAAATAATTTTCTAATAAATTAAAAATAACGAACTAACCTTTCTCTTATTCAGACAATTGACTAAAAACATTTTTCAATATGAGACGATAGAAAAAAAAAAATAAATTCATATATTTTTTTTATAAATGAATGATATAAAGAGTAGTTATAGGATGAGTTCTTTTAGAGTCCGTGGCGCGATGATGCTCAAAAAGCAAAAAAAGTCTTCGACAGCTCTTACTTCGCCTCGCGCAAATGGTCATTACACTCCCCTCAATGTTATCGGAAAGGGTGCATTCGGCGTTGTGTTTTGTGCCAGGGCGCCAACAGGAGACGTTGTAGCTATCAAAAAAGTTCTTATTGATCCTAGATACAAAAATAGAGAGTTAGATATTATTTCAACAATCAAACACCACAACTGCATATCCCTACGCGACAGCTTCAGGACACAAGGCAGAAAGAAAGGCGAACTGTTTTTAAATATTGTCATGGATTATTATCCTATGACTCTCTACGATTTTACATTAAATTACAGAAATCAGCGACTATATGTTCCAATTTTGTATATTAAATTGTTCAGTTATCAGCTTTTTGCGGGATTACACTATTTACACAAACGCCGGATTGTACACCGAGACATTAAACCGCAGAACTTGCTCATAAATCAAGAAACAGGTGTTCTAAAGATATGCGACTTCGGATCCGCCAAAATAATTAAGCCAGGAGACAAGAGCGTTTCTTATATTGCTTCCAGGTTTTATCGAGCTCCAGAGTTAATTTTAGACTGCCAGATCTACGGACCACCTATCGATATTTGGGCTTCTGGTTGTGTAATTGCTGAAGCTATCAATTCGGCATCTCCGTTATTTGTATCTGAATCTTCTTTAGGACAGATCAACGCCATTATCAAGATTCTCGGTCAACCAGCTCCAGACGACTTCTCGCAGTTCACTCACGGCAACCAAGTCCCGACAGATGTTGTTCAAGAAACTACGATAGAAAAAACGCTTCCAGGACATACGCCGCCAGATCTTCTTGATCTATTGAGGAGGTGCTTCATTTACAACCCAGCAAATAGAATCACTGCCGAAGAAGCAATGGCACATCCATGCTTTACAGAATTATTCCATCGCGATATCCTCCTTCCTAGTGGAAAGCCATTCCCACCATTGGATCCTCCGAATTGAAGTCGAAAAATTTCGATTTATTTTTTACTATTTTCTTATTACCATGATAATATTATATTATTTTTGTTTAATTTTTGTTTGTATATTAAATTTATTTGATAATATATAGATTTCTCGAAGAATTTTTTTTATTTCAAATTTGAAATAAAAAATATTAACCATATAAGGGGAAATTTATCTTCTTGACAAGTATAGATCGCAGTATTTCCAGAAACACAGCTCCACATTTAAAATAATAACTATTATAATTTTAAGCAAGAGCAGCAGCTGGTTCATCTTCGAGCTCCTCTGGATCGATGTGCTTGAGTTCAATCTTTGTTGTTCCAGCAGCCTTGTTGACTTCCTGAGCAATTTCGTTGAATGCAAGGCGGACAGCGACTTCAGCATCTTCAGAATCTTCATCAAGAGCTTCCATCTGATCATCCATCTGCTCCTCAATCATACCAGCCTTCTGCATTTCAGCCTGCATCTTCATCATTGTGGCGTTAAGTTCTGGAAGCTTAACAAGAGAGTTGAGCAAGTGTGTAACCTCAGCAGATTTAGCGAATGCACCAACAACCTTTGCCTGAGCCATTTGAAGATCGATTTGGCGTTCGATTGATTCAATTTGGGTTCTTGTCTTGAGAATCTTAGATTTTGCCTTCTTTGATGCGACGAGCTCCTTAACGATTGGCTCAACCATGTCGCCATGCCCAGCTTTCATCATTGTTTTGATTTTTGTTTTCATTTTGTTTTCTTCCATCTCGATGTGGCGCATGGACTTGTTGAGCTCTCTCACCTGGCCCTTAAGGTCCTGTTTCCAGGCCTTTGCCTGCTCCTTTGGGTCGACTTTCTTCTTTCCGAACATAAAAAATGTGAATTTCACGTCACTTTTAGATTTTTTTCACCGAGAATTTTGCTTTTTTCATATTTTGCCTTTGTATTTATATTCGAATAAAAAGCCTATTTTCATGAAAATTTCCCCTCAGTTGCATTTTTTAAAAATCTTTCCATTTTAACAATCAAAAACATGTCGTATAATTTTGCCAGCAGTTTATATACATATTATTATACTTATTGTTAATGAATTAGTAGGATTTTATTGATATTATTTTTTTTTCTCATAATTTTTTATGGTATTTTCATAATAATATACTTAATATTTATCACATTCTGCTCTCACAGACAAAAATCTTCAATTCAAATTATCTGGAAATCAAGAAAAAACAAAAATTAAAAATTAAATTAGATAAATTAATGATATAAATGATATTTGAAGAGATGTGTAAATTATTTCACGATTTGTGGTTGTATAAAAGAAGTATATTATTAATTGTTATTTTTTTTCAATTGTATATTGGTTTACCAGTTCTCACGGAATGGAGCATTGGTGATTGTCTGGATAAGTTCTGGCTTGACAACATGGGCCTCACGTGGCTGAGCTGGAAGGCGCTTTGGTGTAGCAATCTTTGTGGAAGCCTTCTTAGCATCTTCGTGAGCCTTGAGGTTAGCCTGGCAGCGAGCGATGAAGTCGTTCTTGGACTTGGAGTGGAAGACGTGCTCTGTGCGGACGTAGATGCGCTTTGGTGCGATATGGTTGTTGACGCGGCGCTTTACGAGGATACCAACAGCGTGTGGAGAAACGTTCCAGACGATGCCTGTAGCACCGTGGTAGATGCGGTGTGGCATGCCGGAGTGGAGGGCGCCATTAACCTTGATTTCGACAATATCACCGATACGGAATGTACGGAGTGTGATAGATGGGGCTGGAGCTCCGTGCTTGCGGAACTTGCGAGCGAAGAGATAGCGTGTAGCATGGCGAAGGCCTTCAGAGTGACCCATTCGTGAAAAGGACCGATAAAAGTGACACAGCTAAGCTCTATTCTATTTTTTCGATTTTTCGTTGTTTTCCAATTTTATATCCTATAAAGACTCCAAATATCCTAAAATTTCATGAATTTATATAATCAGAAGGGGACATTAGTAGTAGACCCTGCAATAAAAATAAAATTATTTAGGGGACATTAGTAGTAGACCCTGCAATAATTATCAAAACAGGGGGCATTAGTAGTAGACCCTGGAATAAAATTATTTAGGGGGTAGTTGATATAGACCCTGTTTAATACATTAATAAAAAATGATGTTTTTAGTTTCTTTTGTGAAGCCAACAATGGATCAAACTGCAGACTTAATTCCACCTTTTTATCCAAATTCTAAGAATAAAATTGCGTATTGGGATATTGGTGGCGCTGCAATTGTTGAAGAAGAAACAATTATTTTAGTTCCACCAATTCAATACAAGAAAGGTTCTGCATGGAGCGCTCTTCCTCTTCCTTATGGTTCCTGGGAGATGGTTTATGAAATGAAAATCTCCCAAGGTAATGGAGGAGGAGGCTTTGCGATTCCAGTTGTTAGTCAGCATGGCTCAGACGGTTCATTTTATGGTATATCGCCTAAATTTACCGGTGTTGTACTTGCTGGTGCAGTTTTCGCCGATAAAGATGGTAATCCAAGGATTCACTATAATTTATATCAATCGAACGGAACAGAAACGCATAATATGCTTAAAGAAGAAGACAAATGCGCAATAACCTTCCCAATAACAGATGAATATTTTAGAGTTTCGATAAAAATAGATGGCAAAACAGTGTCAGCATATCATAACAGCACAACAATCATCAACACTACACTTACAGCTGATATATCACGAGCTTGGATCGGAATTTCTGCAATGTGCGACGATTATACTTCAAGAATCGAATTATTGAGCGCTATGTACAATACAGAAGATATTTTGAACAAACAGAGAAAGGAAGCTTGGGTGTATCAAGGAATGCCACCAACAAAGTCTGATTCAGTTTCTCCAGAAAAAATTCAGAAATTAAGAAATCCATCCTTTGCGTTGATGCGTAAAGAGTTCAAATCATTCGAAGATGCTAAAGGCAATCTTAAAAATGCCGATAAATCGATTGAAGATTATCTCAAAATTACACAAGAGTTTGCTGAGGCTGTTGGGGAAGTAGCTACATACGGACAGTTAAACAATTTCATTACAAATACTTTGGTTCCTTATGCTGAAGGTTGGCACCGAAGAACTTTCAAAATAATGGAATCTGTTAATAAAGCCAATAAAATCATGTCAACATCACTCAATGAAACCCAAGCATTGCTTACAATATTCAATGAAACAATTTACGAATCATTGAACAAAGCAAGAACAAAAATTTCATCAATCAAGAATATTTTAGTTGAAGAATCAGAAGTTCAACTTCTGGATCAAATACAAACTCTTAAACAATCCACTCATCCCATTGTTAACATGATGAAATATATTTGCATCACAGAAGTTGTTGGAATGATTGTATTTGGAATTCTTCAAAATACCACATGGTTTAGGAACAAATTTATCGGCTAATTCCCTGTTTATTTCTTGTTTAATAATATTTTTGAATAAAATAGAAAAATTCATTAAAAATCTAAAAGTCATACTACAAAATATGTTGATATGCAGGTTAAAGTTTAAATTATTCTTAGTAAATGCCGAGTTTTGGAGAATTCAAGCATAAATTTGAAGAATTAACCAAAACCTAGAAATCACATTTGGTATACTACTATTTAAGTCAATTGAATGGTATATTTTTGTGTTTCAACTTATTTTCTATACGAATCTCAAAAATCAATTCTTATCATCCAAGACAAAACCAATGAGCAAGTGATAAGCCTTTATATTCCGACCCTGAGTTTCCCCTCCAGTTTATCAAGATTGATTGCTCGATTAATTGATTGAACTCAAAATTTCTTTCTTTTTCATTGTTGTGACTTTATATTATAGTTAAGCACAAAAATGTAATGAATATTCAAGCTTTAATTTATGCCTGTTATGTTCAAAATCTTTATCGTCAAATACTATTTTAGTGTGAAGCCATTTAGACAATTCCAAAGTAATGTACTGATCTATATTAATGTACAGATCAATTTAATTTAGCCAGAAAACCTGTAAAATTTTATATTTTGAATTTGTTGCAAGGGAAAAACATATATTGTATATCAAAAACATAGAAACAATTTATAAATACATGATAATATACTAGTTAAAACAACAAAATACAAAACAATTAAATATTAATAAAGTGGAACTTTCGCCCCTTCAGCCATTGAGTCATCCTTTGCGCGCCTTAGCTGTCTGGATCCTAGTGGAACCTTCCTGACTAAATCAATAATAGGAGCAAGCTCAACTGTGCAAATTGCTCTTGCTTTTCCAGCTGGAATTGCGGGCCTGACAATTAACGACTTCTTATTGACTGCACTAGCTGTAGCTGGCTGTCTGTATCCATACGAAGCTCTTGCATGAAATGCAATTTCTTTGTTGGATTTCATATCCAAAACTCTATGTTTTCCAAATGGCATCTCGAAGTTTTCTTGAAGCCATGGAAGCCGTGCAACTTCCTCCGCTGAAGGACGATTTGCTGGATTTATATCCATCAATTGCATAATTAGATGCCTGATATTGGGAGAAACAGTAACAGGAACAACATAGTTCGCCTTAACAATCTGTTGAAGAAGCAAGACCTGGTTCGCTTCTGTCCAGGGCAGAGCACCTGTTGCCATCGTGAAAATTACGACGCCAAGACTCCACATGTCGCCTTTCTTTCCATCGTATGGGATATTTGAAATGATTTCCGGCGGTGCATAATATGGAGAACCGCATGGCGTTACTAGTAATTGTTTACTATTTGTTGTGTGACAGAGACCGAAGTCTGCGAGTTTAACATTGAGATCTGCATCGAGTAGAATATTTTCAGGCTTAATATCTCGGTGAGCGATGTTACGCCCGTGGAGATATACTAATGCATCAACTAATTGTATCAGCATGTGCTTTATTTGAAAATCGGCAAGGATGCCATTCTGTAACAGGTATCCAAAAAGCTCGCCCCTTGAGCAATATTCCATAACTACGATAATTAATAATTCCTGAAAAACGATATCGTGAATTTTGACTATATTAGGATGGTCTAGTGTCTGAAGAATTCTTAGTTCTTGCTCGAAACGATCCAATATCCTTTCTTTCATTAACAGCTCACGACTTACAACTTTGCATGCGAATGGTTCTTGTGTTTTAACATTTTCTACTAAAATAACACATGAAAAGGCGCCACCCCCGATCTTCTTGATAAACCTATACTTGCCGAACTGTACTGGTATATCAATCTCGTATATATCATCTATCGTTTCATGTATCATTTTTTAAAAAAATATTAGTTTACAAAAACCGAAATTTTCTATCAAATATTGGAAGTTCTCAAATTTTTCAAAAATCCATTTGAATTAAATAATACTTTATTCGTACGGCCTGTAGTGTGAGCAACAGTTTTGTACGACCATTATCGAGATTTGAGAAGGAAATCAGAGATTTTTTTCAATTCTTTCAATTAACTCACTTGTAGAATATTGATTCGGTATACAAATAATCGAAATTTTGATGTAAAATTATTAGCAGCGTAAAATAACCTTATATATCAAATTTAAAGAGCAACCTTTCAAGGATCAGTTGATGCAGATCACATCTATAAAATTAACAAGATTAAAATAATAGTAATACAAATAACCGTTTTTTTCTTCTCATGAAAATTTGTTCGTTTCTTTTTGTGCTTTCAATTTTTTACGATATCATTTTACACATCAATAACATCTCAGTATAAAGAGATTTTCTGTAATATTGCATCGATACATGTAAAATTTTTTTTCTGAAGATTGAGGAATTTTTTTATTGAGCACAAAAATGTCATGTTTTATTTTTACAATTTACATGTCATGTAATTTTAACATATTTCCCATATGAACACAAATCGTCACATTATATTTAAAAATTTACGTGTCAAATCTATCATGAAAATTACACTTACTTTAATGTCACGTTTTAAATAAGGTTTGTGTTTCTCAAGCATGAAAAATAACAATGAATATTCGAAACTAAATAAATAATAATGATAACTCTTATGCATATACCCATTTGAATTGATTGGATAGGTTTAGTCATTAAAAATTCTTGTTAATCAAATAAAACTGCTATTATTTGTATATGTGAATGTCTAACATTATTATTCACATATATTGGTCATATCATATTCATATCAGAACTTTCATGAAAGCTTTGTACATATTAGTATATTTTCAAATCAATTTCTACCAATTTTAATCCAAACACCAATAAATCAAAAAATAATCAATCCATATGGATATTACAGATATAAGATGGGTTGATTATAAATCGTTATGGTTTAAAAATAATAGATCAAAAATTGATAATCATTTTGATTCGTATATTTATCAAATACAAGATTATAATCAAGCAGGAAAGCAAAATGATGAATAAAAACAAATCAAAATGATTCAACAAAATTAATGATAAATAATTTAGGAAAAAACAATCAGCATGATTCGCCTGATTAATCATGTGGATGCAGAACTTTCTCTAGCTGATATCAAAAGAGTCATTGGTTATGTTTTTCATTGACAAAACTTGCTTTTTTGTTGTCCGTGAGTAAAAAATAAAAAGTGACGGCATCAAGATTTTCGATGAAAATCTTAGGATTGGTGCAACTTTCACCCTTTTCAATACGCTGTATATTATTGACAGTCAATATAATTGTTGCTGTAGTGTGCATTACCTTAACAATTTTAGCACAAAACATGATTTTCACAGGATTATGGTCAGATTATACGTTTTATTACGTAAAACCACTACTCTCAGCACAAGCATCTCTCACACCAATCTTTTTGATTGTTGGAATGACAGGAATTATCCAATATAATAAATGCTTTGAAGGATGTTATGCATTTTTGCTAATAATGCTCTCGATTGTTCACTGCCTTACTGCATATACAGCAAAAAACACGATTGGCAATGGATATGATCTCCTCGAAAAATATTTTAATTCAGAATATGAAGATATGCGACTTGTCGTCGTAGATTCATTGGGTGAAGCTAATGTACTAGACTTTGAACCTACAGTTTGCGAATGCTGGAAAAGCAAAGAAAGAAATTCAAAATATCCAGTGTGCGACAATGCAACATTTATATATGTATTCTATAATAAGGGCTTAAACGATTACACATGTAATTGGTTTATCAAAGGAAATGATACAGTCTATCGCGATGTTGGGTTTAAAAATCTAATGAAAGAGCTGCTAACAGATGAATATCGTCATAAGTTATCAGCATATACTATAAGCTCTGCAGTAATATTATCAGTTTTTGCAATATTCATGGCAATATTTACTATTTTTGTTAATGATGAGAATCAATTTTCATCTTCATTCTAATTGCATTTATTTTTGTTACTATGTGTATGTTTTATTACATTACACATGCAATTCAGAATTTTTATTTTAATATCAAAATTTTGTTCAATATTTCATAAATCATCTCGTGTTTATTTATTAATGATATATATTGATTTAAGACTATTTTCACACAACAAATCAAGATGAAAACACAGTGAATCAAATTTATTGCTATTTCAATTAGTAACAATGGTCACAAATAGCATTACAAAGATATTTTGTATAATATATTTGTTTTCTTAGAATCTATCAGCATTCTTCTCCATTCATAGACTTTGTTAATCAGATTCTCATTAAGTTGATGAATACATTCATGTTTTATACTAATTATATTATTCAATCACTGTATAGAAAATGAAATCAACTTGAGAATTCTTTATACATTGATATACAATTGAAGATTGATTAATTTATGTTAATGATGCGTGTTTGATGAAATTAGTTTTGATGAACATTATTATATTGATCTACTGAATATGTTATCATTACTAAAATCATAAAATATTCAGATTTTGATCAGCCAACTTTGAGAAATGATTAAAGCGAGAAATTAAGTTCATAAATAGCCTATATGTGGCTTGAATATTAAACAAGTTATATAAAATTATCATTTAAAATGATGATCAAATTCTTTGGCGGAATTTTAATATTAATACTTAACACCATTTTCTCATTTATACCATTATTTAATCCACCAACAAGCTGGGTGTCGCGCGCAGAGTCTGTAGCTGCCGGCGTTTTCATTGGCGCCGGAATAGTTCATCTATTTCCTGAAGCCATTCATTGCTTCGGCCTTATTTCTACTCCATATCCTATAATTATTACAATTATATCGTATTTTACAATGCTTTTAATAGAAAAATCCGTTGACGAAAACGAATTTCCAGGCCACAACCATAACGAAGAAGAAGACGACAATGTAGAGCTACATAATACAGGATCTATATCAAAATCAACAATAATGTTCTATTTGGTTCTACAATTCCACAGTTTTGTCGAATCTTTTGCTTTCGGATTCCTCAAGTCAGAATCATCATTATTGGCACTACTATTTGCGCTTATTGGTCATAAACCAGTCGAATGTTTCGTTCTTGGTCTACAAATTCTAAATTCAAGAACTTCACGAACAAACTACATAATTTTGATGACAATCTTTGCCGGATTCTCACCTCTAACTATGCTGCTATCATCATTGTTCGCTCGCTCAACTGGTGAAATATTTACTGGAATTGTTACATCAATATCAACAGGCGTGTTTTTCTATGTCGGATTCCATGAGCTCGGCGAAACACTTGAAAAATGCAAGTTTTCCGACTCAAAAATCAAATTAAGCCATGTTCTTTGGTTTATCTTCGGTTTATTCTGGATGGCAGGCTTCACTGTACTTACATCAGAGCATCATCATGACTAGAGCTATGATTTTTAGCTTTATTTTTTAACTTTGATATATTATCTATTTTATTGCATTTTAATATTAAATACCATGTATAGATTCTTCCACATAACAATCTCCTATAACTTTTTTCTCCTCTCAAGCAGATTATTATCCTTTTTCAAAATTTTTACCCAAAAAATATCATTTTGCAAATATGGCAAAGCTGAGTATAAATAGTTATGAGATATTTATCGCTAAACATCTATTGATTTCAAGTTTTATAATTTTGATAAAAAAAATTGTAGTCCAAAGCGGACATATCACGAATGAGCAAAACATACTGATGTTTTTAATAAATATTTATTGTCTAATTTAGTTATTCTTTTTAACTTTGAAAGTTGGTAATAATGTAGAGAAGAGATACAACATAACAGAGGATCCAATGCGAAGTACATTTGGCATATATGATGGCATGACGGAAAATCTATCAAGTGATCCAAATGCATTCGGGAGACCTAATAATAAAATTAAAAGTTGGGCAAAGTTTGGAATATTAGAGCGGAAGAAGTTGGCGCGAGTGCCGATTGATCTAACAATGTTGCGTGCGGCACTCCATTGGAAGAGGTATTGAATAGCGCAGAATGCGTAAAGAAGATGGTTCAATTCGATTTCGTAAGAGCGCGAGTTTGAGAGAATTGGGAAGAATGAAATAGAAATAACCGAGAAAAGAGACCAGAAATATGTGATTATCTTTGATCCCTTCTGGAATTTTGTAGATAACGCTTGTTGGAATGCGATAAATTCGAATGATGTAAGGAGCATGTTGACGATGAATGTCTGAACGATGTGTCCTTCAACAGCTGGAGAAACTATTGCAACGTAGAAAATCTTTATGATACCAAATCCGGCAAAATAGAGAATAGCGCGATTGAAGACCTTCCTGAGTTGGATCCACTCAATGCCAAGTCCAATATATGCCGCAAGATACGGGATGTATGCTATAAAAAAGTAAATAACGAGCGCCAGTAACATATTTAATTTGATGGTCGCCTATTTTTTTCTTGTCACGTTTTTCATAACCTTAAACATTTACTTTTCTTTTTCTCATTATCCAGCAATATTCTTACTATATTTATATATCCAGCATCACACACTATTCATCATCTACTATATATTGATGCACAAACATTATAATCTTTCATATTTTGATTTGATTTAATATTCTTCTATTTGTTGTCGGTACGATGATTCGCAAATAGTGTAGCTATATTTTAATTCATTGATATGCTATTTCATGCATAACGGCACAATACTTTTCATCAAAACTAATATTTAAAGAAAAATAAACAATCATAGGAGGATGACACATAAAAATTCATTGTGCATAATATTGTTCCTAAAATAATAGCTGATTTTTGAATAATATTTTATTCTATCAATATTTCCAAACATTCGTAATTTACATTTTCAATGGAATAAGATCATGCTTTATAGGACATGTTTCCATTAATTTCTTATATTTTGATTGAATATTTTCGAATTCTTTTATCCAAAATTCTTCTTGTATACGAGGCATTGTTTTCTTTTGCATCTTAAGTTTCTTGTCATTTATCCATGACTTCAAATCTTCGGCCATTGCCCTAACTAAGCTTTCTTTTGGAAGAGTTGCTGCATTTGTCCATATTGTTCCAACATCTTTGATCCAATCTGCTATGGATTCGTAACGTCCTTCTTCGAATTTCTCCTTAATTTTAGTGAAATCAATTTGTTTGTCGCCCTGAATATAAACTGGATTATTTTGATCATCGACTAATGGCTGAAAGAAGGGTGCAGAAATAGGGCGCTCAGCAAGCTCTTTCATTACATTGGCAATGAAGTTTTTCTGAAATTCAGGAAGCTTATAAGTCATTCAACAACAAAAAAATAAATAAAATGACAAGTAAATATTTTGCTGCCATGTAAATTGAAAAAGTCAAAAGACAAATAAAATGACATGTAAATTTATTTTTGTCAAGTAAAATCAAAATATAAAGAAAAGTGTCAAAATATGGATCTTTCTTCACTTATTTCGGATAATAAACAGAGAACAGACGAATTATATGGTGCCACAAGATTCGTTTTGCCGAAGTCTTCTATATCAGATCTATTATACGCAAATTTATCGTATGAAACTAAAACTACAGTAAATAAATATCTTCCTGAAGCTAAATCAACAGTGCATTATGAAAAAATCGCTCCTGCACCTGTTATTGATGACAGACCTGAACGTGCAAGAGAAAAACCTGTTGAAGCAGAAATTGTTGCGAAACCACATCGCAATTGGTACAATTACTGCGTTTTAACAGGCCATGCGGCTTGGGTTAAAGCCGTTACTGTTGATACGACAAACGAATTCTTTGTTACAGGATCAACTGATAGAATGATCAAGTTTTGGAAGCTCGCTCAGTGCGAACTTTCTAATACATTAACAGGACACACTGGTGCAGTATTAGATCTTTGCCTTTCTCAACAGGGTTATCCATATTTATATTCTTGCGGAGATGCTAAAGAAATTTACAATTGGGATCTCACAATGAATGTAATTATACGTCGCTTCTTCGGTCACCGCAGTGGTGTCTACTGTGTCGCAGAGCATCCAAGTCTTCCGATTATTGCCACTGGATCTCGCGATGCTACTGGAAAAATCTGGGATATTCGCACTCAGAGCTCGGTTTTCACTCTTGAAGGCCACGAAAGGACTATTTTTGACATAATGTTCATGCAAGACGAATCTCATCTCGTCACAGCATCAGCTGATGATAGAATCAGAATCTGGGACCTCAGAACAGGAACATGCACAGCTGTGCTTACAAACCACAAGAAGACAATCAGAAAACTCGCTGCTCATCCAAAATTATTTTCATTTATCTCTGCTTCAGCAGATGCGATCTATCAGTGGAATGGTGTTGAAGCAAAACTACACAAAGAGTTTCGCAAACATGATGCAGTTATCAATGGACTCGCTCTAAACGAAGATGGAGTAATGGTAACTGCGGGTGATGATGGAACAATGAAGTTCTGGGACTTCGATAGCGCAACTATCTTCCAGGAAGCTGAAACTACAATCCAACCAGGCAGCCTCGCAGCAGAAAAAGGAATTTTAGATATTTCATTCGATAGAACCGGAACAAGACTGATAACATGCGAAGTTGATAAAACAGTCAAGTTATGGCGTGAAGTCGATGAATCTGGTCGTCCATATTAATTTGTTTATATCTCATATTATGTTTTGTAATTAAACTATCATTTGTATATGAATAATTATTATCATCTTGGGACATTTAATCAAATGATATAAGAGATTATGGAATAATTTGATTAATTTGCTCAAATATGAAACAATTTTTAGATTTTATTGGTTTATTTATGATAATACGTGGCATAGGATACAAATCAGAAGTAAAAATGTTTTTAATGGAAAATTTATAACCTTATATTGGAATTTTTTTGCCTGCAATGATTTTGTTTATTATAGCTGAGAGCTTCATCAGTTTCAGCAATTTATCGTTAAATGCGGGCGACACCTTAAATCTGTCTCCAAAGGAAGGATATTCATCGTACTTTTTTCTAGAAAATAATAATACTCTTTCCTGCGTTATAAATGGAAGCACAACGGATGTTATTGGGAATTCATTCTTCACAGAAAACATTTCTTCGATACAAGCAGCAACAAATACTTCTGTTTATTATTGGGAAATTAATTCTTCGTTTTGCCAAGGACCTGTTTATCAACTATCAACTGAACAACTAATGTATATTCAAACTACTTATATAAAACAAGCAAGTGCCAATGATAAATCATGTTTATTTTTCTCGAATTTCGATCCCTATGGAGAAATGGCAATTTCATTCTATGGGCAATCATCATCTTTATCAATATACTACGTTGACTCTAATAATACTGTAAAATTACATGATAAATGTTCAAATTCAAAATGCAAGAAATTAAAATTCGAAGGAAAACCGTTCTTGATTAGACTCGAAAGTGTTAAGGAATTTACAGATCTTGATATTGATATTTCTCTTGATTCATATTATCCATCCGTTTCTTGTTCGAATTCTCCGATCGCACATTACACGTCGGATCAGTGCACGAAAGATAGCTATTATTTCACCGATATAACATATATGTGCTCAAATTTGCATTTTATGAAAATTGGAAAAATAATTCTTTTGAGCCTTCTAGGAACATTTGTACTTTTGCTTGTCATATTCATCATTTGGAGGTCATCACATAATTATAAATCTAATGATAAATCGGGCAACGAGAGTACTGAACTATCTGAAAATCTCATCCCATAAGAGAGCAGCTCATAATGCATTATATATGTTTGCCATGCGTTTTAGTTTGAATAAATTGTTTGTTTTTAAAATTTTTATAATTTTATGTCAAAAGCCGACTAAATCTGCGCAATAAACCAGCAATGGAGTCGAGTTTATCTGATATTGTGATTAAAACAAAAAATATTTTTTAGCATCTTATCTTTTTAAATAAACATCAAAAGAAGTATATATTAGTAATCAGAAGGCTTGCCTGCTAATATTTCCTGGATCTGGTGAACATCCTTTTCAACATCAACAGAAGATAATCTTGGTTTGCCTTCATCTGGCTGCTGCGTTCTTGTCTTCATTTGGCCCTCTGATGGAACTGTTGGGAAGTCGATTGGATGAGCTGTAATAAACTGCTGATATTCTTTTCCAAGTAACTCCTTTAAATGGCCAGTAATTGTCTGATAGGATTGATAATATGCTCTCATTAACCTTTCAAATAACAATTTTCTGTAGTCGTCGAGGTCGGTTTTAATTCTTTCTGATTCTCTTTTCATTTGCTCCTCGATAACATCAAGTCTGATTTTGAGTCTTTCTTCTGCTTGTGCGTGCCTCTTCTTTTTAGTATCTTTAACAAGATCAATGCAAGATTTTTGATCGGGGTTAGTTCCGTTTTCTAATGCTTCCCATTCATTCTCTATATCTGTCATAGCGTCGCGAAATGCGATGTATTCTGCCTTTTGGACTTCACTGAGATTCTCAGGTATTGGAATTTCAGCAATGCGCTTCATTTCTGTCACTTTTATTACATAGAAGTTTTTGTCACTTTTAGTCGTCACCTTTATTAAATTGACACTTTTGTTATTTCGTCACTTTTAATTGTCAGTTTTATTGTCACCTTTAGTTTTTAGTCACTTTTATTTGTCACCTTTATTATGTACTCTAGTCCATTAAGTTTATCAGTTATTGTTTCTAAACTCCACGACATTGGATATACCGATGTCAAGGATATCCTCAGCCAAATCGTTGGATTGAAATTGGATGACAATCAACGCATGTTTTGGGAATTATTCGATATTCTCTACAATCCACAGTCTTTGCCAGATAAATTTGTCAACCATGACAACGATGATCCGCAAAATCAACCAGAAAGACCAGTTAAAGAAATTCAACAAGATTACTTCGCAGCGTGGTTAGAGACAGCAACAAAGGCTATCATCCCAATACAATGCGATAACTTCATTCGCGCGTTATTTACACATGATAGAGATACTGCAAATAAATTAGGTCAAGAATTCTTCCCTTATATTCCATTATTAACAGCAACGAAATTCAACAAACTGCCAGAACAAGTCCCAGAGAGTTTTATCAACAAAACATTTCAATTCGGTCCAATTCAATTAAAAGGCGAAGATGTCTGGAATATGTTGATTTGCAGGTTCGAAGGCATGCTTAAATACAACATATCTTGGATCTTTATTTTTGCATTGCAATATTGGTATTGTTCACAAACAGGAGATATTGTAACTTGCTTCAAGTCATTCTCACTCATTACAGACAAGAACCTTGAACAAGAGGAAAAAAACGATCCAAATTATCAGCTTCTTCTAAAATTTGCTGTTAATCATATGGATTTAATCAAAATTGCTGCGGTTCTACCACCATTAGATGCGCATATATTCATGCATCTTACATCAGTCTTATTTAACGAAAAAATTTCTCCTGATCTTACTCGTCATATTGCAGATTATGCTGCTGCAGAGTTAATTGCTCACAACCAGTGGGAATATGCTGCATCAGTCTACAAAACACATAATTATCGCATGGAAGCTGATTTCGTCATCGCAAAATATTGTGTTCCAACAATTCAAATGAATGACAACGAAAAACGTTTGATAGAAGAACTTGGTATCTCAGAAGACATTTTGCTGCTAAACAAATCCAGAAAAGCAGCTTATGTCGCATTTTTATATTCATCAAAGACGAAACTCGAAAAGTTGGCAACAGCCATTGACCTTTTCTTCCTCGCTCATGATGCAAATACAGCAGCTCAATTAATTTTTACAGAATATATTCCACTAGCAGCTCAACTTGGAGAAAACCTCCAGGATGCTGCCCAGTGGTTGAATCATCTCAATTCAAACCAAGTGGAACCAAAATATTCAACAGATATAAGAGTTTTAGAAACAATTAATGGTAACAATCGTTTTGTTAGCGATACATGCTCTGCTCTTGAACAGGGATACAGTACATATGTTGTAAGACGTGAAATTTGCAATATATTGCTTAAAAATAAAGCTAATGCGCGATTGTTAAGAAATGTTGACGCCGCTCCCAAATTGGAGCTCCTCTCTATGCAATAGACTAACTATATAGAATAAATATTATTATTATGCTTTAATTATTCGCTCTGCACACTTTTGGTCGCATAAAAATGAAGTTATTGTCCAATTGTTACGAAATGTAGACGCCACTCACAGATTAGAGCTTCTCTCTCTGCAATAGACTATCTATATACAATAAATATTACGATTATACCATAATTATCCGCTCTACACACTTTTGGTTGCATATTGTAATTCAATCACACCTGTAGTAAGTAATTTTGCGTTTATATCTATTTAATACATGACTTTTGACTCCTCTTGTGGCATTTATACAGTCGAATGCTGGCGATTCACATATTTCTTGTTGTTATTGTTCTCAAAAGCACGTTTTTATTCTCAAAAAATCACTTTTCATTGAAAAATTTTAAGTGAAGTGAAAAAAATCTTATCGCATTTTCAATTAACAAGAGATCACAGCAGGAATCGCCATAACTATCCATAAGGATGCTGGATTATTGCTATTAAATCTTGCTCGGTTGAAAATAACAAGGATTTGATTTTATCTTGGAATAAAATCCGATAAACGTGACAGGTGAAGTGATGTGTTTTTTTAAAAAATCATATGAAAGAATTGAGAGATATAATGGAATGATTTTTAAAATTTTAACATTTGAATCACTAACAAAATTTTTTCTGATCCATTTTATCAAATATTAATAAAAAGATATGGTTTTGATTAAATATGATAGTCACTTTTCAAATTTTTTTTTATATCGGGGAACTTTTTTTGGCTGAAAATGTATATAAAACAGTCAATGAATGATTATTGAGAGTGGACAAAAGCTTTAAGAAAGATGAACAAAATTCATAGAAAAAATTAAGTCACTTCATTTTCAGTCATGACTGACGCAGCGTTCACTGCTATCGCAGAAGACTGGCTTGGTGTCCAAGGCTGGCGCATTGAGAACTTCAAGGTCGTCCCAGTTCAAGAGGTTGGTGCTTTCCACACAGGCGACTCTTATCTCTACCTCCACGCATACCTCGTTGGCACAAGCAAGCTTGTCCACCGTGACATCTACTTCTGGCAGGGCGCTGACTCAACAACAGATGAGCGCGGTGCTGTCGCCATCAAGGCCATCGAACTCGACGACAGGTTCGGCGGCTCCCCAGTCCAGCACAGAGAAGTCCAGCACCACGAGTCCGATGCTTTCATCGGCCTCTTCGACAAGGTCGGTGGCGTCCGCTACTTAGATGGTGGTGTTGCTTCTGGCTTCAAGAAGGTCGAGCATGCCAACAAGGTTGAGATGTACAGAATCAAGGGCAAGAAGCGCCCAATCCTCCAATTGGTCCCAGCTCAGCGCTCATCCCTCAACCACGGCGATGTCTTCATTATCCACGCCCCAGGCAAGTTCTTCCTCTGGATTGGCAACAAGGCCAACCTTATGGAGAAGAACAAGGGTGCCTCCGCTCTCACAATCCTCAAGCAGACAGATCCAAAGGCTACCGAGACAAGAATCGAGGACGAGGAGAACGAGGAACTCAACGCTCTCATCGGCAAGGAAGGCGATATCGGCGCTGCTGACAACTCTGATGCCCAGTTCGAATCCACATTCGTCAAGGCTATCTACGACGCTACAGGCAAGGAACTCGCCAAGGATGCCGCCGTTAAGAAGGATCTCCTCAAGTCTGATGCCCTCTTCTACATCAGATACGGAGACAAACTCTTCGTCTACATCGGCTCCAAGGCCGGTGAGGGCCTCAAGCGCACAGCTCTCAAGGAAGCTATGGAACTTCTTGAGAAGCTCAAGATGCCAGATTGGGCTCCAATCGAAGTCCTTCTTGAGGGAACAGAAGATGATGACTTCGGCCTCGTCTTCCAGTAAAGCACTATGACGGTATTATCACAATTCTTCTCCTTTTTTTCGTTTTTCTGCGTTTTTGCCTATCTATCGTATTGGATTATTTTATTTATATATCAGAATATGATCTATAAGTTGCAGCAATTTGGTTGAAATAGAATCAATATTTATGGAAAGTATCTTTGTATATCAATATATTTCGTTGTTTTTGGCTGATAATTAAATCGATGAATATTTTTTTAACAATTATGGATTTTGTATGAGTTATATAGCATTAATTTCGGTGAGAAAATTCCATTTTAAACAGTGAAAACATCGATATGCTGGACAGATTCATCTCGTTTAATATTTCGCTGGTGAGTTAAGTCGTAAATGTTAAAAAATACAGGTTAAATGAGATGTATTAGTTAATATAAAACGAGTTTGAAACTTTTAGTTCGGGATAGCGAAATATATATATTATAATAAAACATAATTAAACAAAAAAGATTAGATTGAATTAATAACATAACCGTTCCTCCTTCTTCTATTGCCCTTTGTAGCAACTTTGATTGCCTGAAGGAATCCATCTGGGCTTGGACCCGATGTACTTGGGCTTGGGCTCATGTTGTGGAGCCTTGTTTCGTATTTCTGATGAACTTCGACCATGTATGGTCTCATATCCATCTGCATCATTGTTGGCTCTTTGATCGGGGCACGATATGGTTGCTGCGTCTCAGTGAGATGCAAGTTGATACGGAGTCCTATTGGGGAAGAATCATAGGACTGGCCGATGAGCTGCAGTGTGTTCATTGTAACACAGTCTGGGGGCAATATAACCAGTGGAATTGAAACTTTTCCAAGAAATTCGTTATCGAAAACGGATTTTCTGTATAGTTCAATGTCTACAACAGCTCCAGCGACATCATCACATGTGATATGATATGATCTAGAGAGCTTTTGAGCTTCATTATATTCACAGTCATACGATTTTGAAACTTTCTTCACGCGATTGATAATCTTATACATGAAGCTTCCACCGTAGTACGTGCTATCAGTGAAAACGAATCCGCTGAGATGGAAGTAGAGTGTGTGAACCATTTTCAAATTTGAATTAAAGCCACTTTTTGTAAAGCATTCAATTCTTCTTTTACGTAAAGCTTTTCAATTACACTTTTTTATATGTTCTCTGTTATTTACATGAACGGATAATTTTGACAGTTTTCATATTTTTTTCTCAACGTGCTTCACTCTCGGATTCTTCGCTTATGTGTTGGAAATATGTTGACTGCAAATCATGATTGAAATCCTATTGAATATTTTCTGATTCATTCATTCTTTAAACATATGTAAATTTGAATGTAATTAAGAAATCTACAAAACAACAAAAATTTCAAAAAATCTGTTGTTCTTGTGGATAATGGCTTATATCGCATCGGTGATTGTAGAAATAACAACACTAGGGCACGTTAACGACAGAATATATGACTTTTGAATTCCAATGATAGAAACATTCAGAATTAGGGGGCGTGACCGCACTAAATATGCTTATTAGATATAGTACATGCATCGCACCGAATCAAAAATGGAAATACACTTAACTGCAAAATCTTTTACATTGAAATTATTGAATCAATCTCCCGCTTTGTGATAGAGCATCCAGATAGAGTATGTATAACTCATACCAGATATGAATCCATTCTCATAATCGAAATTTAATTTAAAGGAAAAAATCGTATGGTCATTATGATGCATCCTTCGAGCGATGAAGCCACTGCAATGATTAAAAGCATAATATGCAATTTCTCTGGTATGTTCGTAATTACGGTGATAAATTCTTAACCTTAAATCTTGACTACTTCTCTATTCTACATTCATCCACCCGAAAACATACAGTTATACTAATATATTTGCATCCTAATTCACCCACCTATATAGTCTGCTGTATCATCAGTACTTATACTTGATTTTACGAACGACTCAAGATAATTTCGCCATGATTGCTTACATGACAAAAATCTTGAATATCGTTTTTCAAAATTGCAAAAAAAATTTTCAAAGACAATATCATATTACTAATATAAAATCATGAAATTTGAGAAAAGATTAACGATTATTGTAAGTATTTTACAATACAGATATAATATTTACATGTCAAAATTCTAGAATAATCGGTGACAAAATAACAAAATTTATGAATTTGATATAGATAAACAATTTCATATATAAAAACATGAAAACTAAAATAAGAACAACGATTATTGTAAATTGTTTACATGTCAAGTAGTAGAAATAATCGGACACAAAATCACAAAAATGATATATTTGATATACACAAATTAATAAAATTATAAAAATCGCAAAATCAAAAATAAAAATGACGATTATTGTAAAGTATTGTGCTGATTGGCGGTTTTGGCCGAACCTTTCCAGCTTCGATGGTTCATCATCCAAAGACCAAGAAGTTCTTCTGCAAGTTCTGCAAGAAGCACACCATGTGCAAGGTTTCTCAGGCTTCTCGTGGTGAAGAGCGCCACTGCGCCCTCGGTCGTCGCCGCTATGACCGCAAGCAGAAAGGTTTCGGTGGCCGTGTTAAACCAATTCTCCGTCGTTCTAAGAAGACATCCAAGAAGATTTCTCTTCGTTTCACATGCCAGTCATGCAAGAAGGCTACAATGTACTGCCTTGGCCGTCTTCGTAAGTTCGAATGGACAGTTGAGAAGAAGAAGAAGCATGCTGAACCAACATGGTAAAAATATGGAACATATATATTAATAAATACGTATTTTTAAAAATACAGATATCGAATAAAATTAGAAACTTATCACAAATCAGAAGAACTGACTTCAACAAGCCAATGCACTCAGCCGTTTCTCATAAAATTTATAGATATCTTATCTCTCATCTTATAATTCATTTTCTTCAACCTTATATAGATCAATATACTATAATTTACATTGATTATCATTTCCACATTGAATTTTTGTTTGCTTTTGAGATAATATTTTTTTAATATAATTTTTTAAAATTTATGAAACATTTCACAAAGCTGTATTGTTGGAATTGTCATTTGTGCTGACATTTATTCCAGAAACTGTGAGATGGAGTTTGCCGACTTCATACTGGTCATTTTTTGAAGCCCAAATCAAAGATGTTTTATTGTTAATACCTTTTGCATTGATATATTATCCAGGATCCTGAAAAAAAGTTTTACAAATTTTCATGATTAATTTCTTTTGGAGCACAAATTAAAGTTGTGTTTGGTTTGCATTCTAAAATTATTTGTGGAAGCGCATGCAAAATTTCTCAATTTGCAGCATATCTTTCTTCATGTAAATGCAGAATGCGAATGAATCAGAGGTTTTATTATGAGCAGTTATGACAAGCTTGTATGTTATTGAAAACCAGACTTTGTTACATTAAATTAAAAAGAATCAAATAACTCTTTGCATATATCATGAAGATTGATGTGTTGATTAAAATAATACTTTATAGATATATATAAGAACAATCAAAAATTCTATTATTAAAAATTACTTTTGCTCTTGTTTTTCTTCATGGTTGCCTTCTTCTGCAGTCAGCTCCGGTGGAAGCTTGTGCTCATCTTCTTGATCAACGCACATGTAGCGTTTGGCCTTGTTTGCATCTTTTCTGTTTTCATCACTGAAGCCTCCGTAATCTGATCTTTCTATTCTTTGCTCAGGGATTAGGTAGTGTGTTAAGAATGTCTGCCACTGTTCTGGCTGCTTAACTTTGTCTGTTAAAATCAATTGGTTGAGATCTCTTGCAGCTTTGTTAATTGGGCCCCAGAATGAAGCGTGAATATTCTTCTTTTCGTTTGTTGTATTAAGAATTGTTTCGAAAATTGGATCTAATGAAAACTCAGCATAGTTTTCTGCGTTAATTACATCTCCGAGACACTCTACGAATGAAATGGAAAGGAAGTTATTGCATGGATAATGCATAAGCTGCTCATTCAAAAAAAGCAGAACATTGTACATTGCCAGTGTTGAAATTTTGACTCTCATGTGATAATTAAGCATGAATATGACTGCCTGGCGCTTAACTGGTGTGAATTCTGGTGTTGAAATGATGAATTTGGCCACTTCATCCTGCATTTGTCCAATTGTTTCGAGAAAAGCGAGATATTTGTTCAAATCATCATCGAGGATCTTTGAAAGTGGGTCATCCTCGGATTCTGGCTGTACGAGATCATCACGATGCGAATTTAAGCTCTTGAAATTTGGATATTTTTCTGGTCTGAGAACTTCTTGGACATTGATCAAGTATTTGAATGCAAGCTCTGCTGTTCTCGCGTTTTGTGACGTTAAAGCGATTTTGAAGATATTTGTAACTGTTTCTGGAGAAGTTAAGTCATTAATATCCTGATTTTGGTCATTAAACTGT